>CAUYRT010077133.1:0-13075 GCA_963574885.1 Lepilemur ruficaudatus
GAGGTGAAGAACATGGACAGCTACACACGAGTAGATCGCTCTCCCACAAGAGCAGCATCGTGAATCTGCAGAGAAGCAGCGCGGGACAAGCAGCTCTGGGGAAAAAAAAGGTGAATTAGAGAATTGACCACAAAGTCTGGACAGTGTGAGATATAGAACAGGGAATAGAGTGTGGGACAGCTGCTCCCATCGACTGGCCAGGGCAGTGTGATCTGACCCACAGGAGGACGAGTCTTTCTCCACTGACCTCCACATCCACTGAGGCAGGGAAGTGCCTGCAGCCAGCTCAAAGTTGTGGCATGGATGACAGGCTGAGTGGAGAAGAGACAATAGTGGGAAACATTTTGAACTCTCCAGTGCTCTGTGCTAGGTCCGCACTGGGCAGGGGAGGAACTTGTCTAAGTGGACACATCCCAGGTCCGCAGGAGGGAGTTTGGAGACAGGCACCTCACCTGCAGTGGTCAGCAGGACCAGAACAAAGGAGGTGAACCCCGAAAGGGAGGCTCTGCCCCTGGAAACTGCCGAAGATTCAGCTGGTGCAGGGGTGTGCAGAGAGTGCAGGAACCTCTACTGGACTGATGCGAGACTGAGGGTCAGGGAAGCAGTGGGAAAAACCGGAGGCTTGTTGAGACAGGCTGTCAAACCCAGGGCCTGTGGCCCCCCTGAACAGTCACCTACAGTGCTGGCTCTCTGTGGGTGGGCAGCCGCCATTTTGGGGGTCCATAGCCTGGAAACCCCATGGCATGTTGCGATTCTGGGCACCACCCCTTCCCCAGCCCAGAAGGGCAAGCTCAGGCAATGGTCTCAGGCAATGCCCCTGCCCCTGCCCAACAGAGCAGGCCCCACCCTTGGAGGAGGGAAGTAAAGAGAGAAGCCGCTTTCTGAACACTCCTCCCCCAACCCTGCCCTTGCCTTTTTGCACCAGCAGGACAGGCCCCACCTCTGGAGCTACAGAGTGAAGAGAGAAGCTGCTTTCTGGGTGAGTCTTCTGTTGGTCTCAGGTGGTGTCCCTCCCACCCAGCCAGCTGCTTATGTTTCCTGTGACAGGGCAAACTCCACGCTTGGAGGTGCATAGTGAGGTGAGAGGCCACTTTTCTGGGCTGAGTCTCATAGCGGCCTCAGGTGGTGCCCCTTTCCCCGGCCCAGCAGGGCAGACTTCACCCTTGGAGGCAGGGAGAAGGGAGAAAAGTCGTTTTCTCTGTGCAATTGGCCTGAGTCTGTGGGACCTTGGAACTAAGCAAAAGGGGGTAGACTGTTGATTCAGTCCAGCGAATTGGTTTTGATCATCTGATAAGAAAATAACACTAGGGCTCGCCCTTGGCACCCTAACTTCGGGGCTTGTGGACTGGGAAGGAAAATCCTGGCCAGATTCCTCAGCAATTGCACCAATTGACAACCCACACGTGGAGCTGCCTCGTAAATGCGGTGAAAGAGCCCTGAATAACATACTAGCAGCTTTCCCCTAGCAGCAGATCAAGCAACCACAGAAATATATGCTCTGAGGCTTGCAAGATACCTGTTGCCCTTACCCCACCTAAAGTGGCAACAGGGCTCAAGTTACCATTGGGAGTGACAAGACATTTCCCAAAAATAAGGGCACTTTTATACCCCATTTGGGGGTTTAGAGCCCAACACAAAGGCATTGGAATACCTTGATAATCAACTCCTCCACGCAAACTACAAGCAACAACAGAGGAGGTAACCCCATAGCTCAATATAGTGCCTTACATCCCAAACTATTGGACTGTAGTGGAGTCACACACACAAGAGTGATTTACCACCTGGGAGTGCGCCAGTGAACAGAACTTCTTCTGGTATTTTTTATTTACTCCCAGATATTGGCATATGTACTCAGGTAATGTAGTGTTGGCAGATCAGAAAAGGCTTTCTTTGAAATCTGCCAAAACTTTATGCTCATTCAACCTCTATGGCATATGATCTAACGTAGCTATGGCCTATCAGTGGAGGAATGGATCTTTCACGTTGTTGGATTTTCTATATCCCCTTATCATTCCTTAACATTCCTTAAGGGCAGAAGAATACCTTTTTAAAGCTTATGGATTTTGATTTAAAAAAATTTTTTTAACTTATAATTTTTTCCCCTGTCTTCTTAAACTAGGAATATTCAACACAAAAGAACCTTACTTTCTAAGCATTATCATTACTAACTTAAATTTTTGAATTGCATTTTCATACAATGATGTTCTCTGGAGGTATTAGGATTCATATGCATGTTTACACCAACATTAAATGACCCCAGACCACTGTGCTCTTTTGTTCCCATTTCTGTTACATGACATTTTTGATTAAAAATTAATAGAAGATTTTTGTTCACAAGTTGAAAAGTACAGAAACTATAAAGTATAAAGAAAAAGTAATCCGTAATCACCACCTAAAGCACTAATAATTGTGTAATTTTTACACGGTCCTTTATATTTATACTTTTAAAGAAAATTAGTATTATTTTGTTCATATGCATAAACAAAACATATACATAATTTTTAAAGTATTATTTTGAATTGTATTTATATTTAAATAATACATTATTTAAAAAATTTTTAATGACTATAAATTATTATATTTTATGGTTTTACCATTCGCTATTTCACCATTAGCCTTTTATTGGAAATTAGGCTGATTTTAATTTTTTTCCTAAAATAATACTGTTATGAATGCTCTTGTGTGCAAACTGGATCACCAATGAGTAAGAATCTCATTAGAGTAAAAATGAGAAAGTTAAATTACTGAGTCAAAGGGTATAAACATTTTTAATATTTTTAATAAATATTGCTAAATATATTTTTTAAATAATGCTTCCATTCATATTTACAACAGTATTATGAGAATAATGATTTTACAGCATCTTAACATTAATTATCATTTTAAGATACACATTTTTGGTCCAATAGAAGAGGTAGTAACTGATTGCACTTTTTATTTACTATTGAGTCTGAACATTTTATAACATGTTAACTAGCCATTTATAATATTTTGAGGGCATGAAAATTGCCTCTTCATTACATTTTGAGCTTTTCCATCAGGTTATTTCCTTTTTGGTTTGAAATAGCTACTTATATGTAAAAAATAAAACTTTACCATAAAAGTTTTATATTATTTTAGATTATAATTTGCCTTTTTCATTTTGTCTTTAAATGAATCAGTGAGGGAAGCAAGGAGAGGAATCATCATGCTTATTTGAAGTTTTGTAATTAAATATAAGGAGCCGATAAAGTTGAAATGGATCAAGTCTTGGAAAAATAACATTAGATCTCTTTTAGTTTTTCATCAATTCGTTTTTCCTTTTTTATATATTTGTTCAATAAATATCTATTAAGCATTTGTGCAGTGAGTTTATAAGTTAGTATTATCTTAAAATTCCAAATAACAGAGGAGAAGTGCATTGATGTGACATAGTGAGATACGCATCTAAGTCTGGAATACGTGGGATGAATCCCTATCCAGACACTTTAGTTTTAAGATAACTGATTGGACAGGAGGAGGTCCCTTGAAACCAAAAGTCTGATTATAACTACAAATTCTCTGTTTTAGAGAAAATGAAATGATAAAAATGATTAAAACTTGTGGCACCCAGGAAGTACTAAGATAAGCATACATTTTGAGGGCAACATGAAAAGCTGAAAAGTGAGGGACACTATAGACAATGACAAACTCTGGAGTGGCAGGAATCTGGAAATACAGAGACAGAAGAGCAAGAAGCATAAATGAACAGAGGCTTGTTAAAAATGACGAAAACTATAAAAATGACATTTTCAGAAATGTTCAGAACAAGAAGAATGAGGCCAGAATAGGCCCATGCTTGGGGGCATGTGACATAATTCTGGAAGGAATAACTAACGCAGGGGATGACAGAAAGAGGATTCAAAAAGATCTCAGCAGGAAAGGACAAAGGGCCACAGCTAACAAGATGAAATTAGATAATGATAAATGGATTGACCTGCCCTTAGGTTAAAAGAAAATTAACTGTACAAGTACAGGATTTGGGAAACAGGAAAGTTCACAGAAAAAAATACTCTGGGTTTTTATTGATTGAAAACTCAGTATGAATCAGTGGTTCAGAGTGTGGCCAAAAATGACCACAATCACTATAGGGAACATTTACAGAAATGTAGACTACAGAAATAATTATCCTCCACTACTTGGTCCTTTTTAGAGCACACCTGTTGTACTTTATACAGTTACAAGTGTTTTTATTTTAGCGAGATGGATGCACATTAATCTGGACCATTTTACACAATCTCTTGAGGGGATCTGGAAATTTCTTCTATAAATGTTGGACTCAATAAAAGGCATAAACATTTTTAAATATTTCAATGACTATCATAATAAATAGTTTTTCCTTGTTCTTTGTTGTATCAGAAAATAGGGCAGAGAGCAGAGGATGGAATTCACAAAAATATAGATGTCGGTTTAATATTTAGATTTTTTTTAATGCGATGTGTTTCTGGTCGCTGGAAGAGTGAAAGAGGTCAGGAGTCTGGTAGAAAGGATTTAATAATACAGGATGAAATCTATCAAGAAAGATTTCCCTAGCCTTTCAACTCTACCATTCTATGCTAATCTCCTTTCCATTTGTGTTAATGTAATCTAATCGTTTGCTTTCATCAATTTCTTTCTCTTTGAAATAATTATGTAAATCATTGCTGAGTTAATAAATATATAATAAAATGATTATTAAATATATTAGCACTTATTTTTAAAGTGATCAATAAATAGCAAGTAGGATAAACACAAGCAACTGCAGGTTGGATAAACTCACCAAGGCATATCATAATTAAATTTTTGAAAAACAGTGACAGATGAAAACTTACAAGTAACCAAAAAAGGAAGGACACATTATGTAGGTAGGAACAAAAGTAAGAATTCTAGACTTCTCACCTAAATTATTCAAAGTAGAGGACAAGTGAATGACATGTTACGGTACTGAAAATTAAAGATAGAAAATAAATTTTAAAAAATAAAGGGGAAACAGACCCTTTCAGACCAACAAAAACTTAGAGAACTTACAGACATAAAATCTTCACCGTAAAAGATGTTAACAGAAATGTTCTTCAAGCAGAATTAAAATGTACCAGAAGGAAACTTGAATCTACACGAAGGAATGCTGAGCGTCATAAAGACACATATTATGGGTAACTGTAAATAATATTTTGGCCAGTTATAGTCTTTTAAAAAATAATTGGCTGCTGAGAGAAATAATAATACTATATTTTGGCATTTATAACATATTTACAACTAAAATCTATGGCAGCAATATAAAAATGGAAGTAGACTGAAAAAGTAGACTCAAAACTATTTATTTTTATATTTTGTAAATAATTGGAGAGTAAATCTAGTCTAATTTTCTTCATAATGTCAGGAGTGAAAGCACTGTACACACACACACACACATACACACAAACACACACACACATATGTTTACAGATTACTAATAATCAGAAAATACAAATGGAAATGGTGCTGCTTATATGTAGTATTCCATATTAAACTTTCTCTGATTAATTTTCACAACCATTGAAGTTACTTTTGGATACTGACTTCTGAGCTGCATTGACACTAAAAGTCAACAAAAAGGTAGAAGATAAATTCAGGTTTTATTATTTCTGCTCCTTGGCTGTTAAGAAAGAAAACCCCTCAATATATTGTCTTCTCTTACCTTTTTAGAAGAACTACGTCATCAAATCCTAGGTAAACTTTTAGGCATAATCCCTTTTAACCACACTGACAAGAGTATTAAAATATTAAATGGATTTCTAATAATCAAAACTGCTAAATGATTGAAATCTTTTTGTGTTTTTTCTTTTTCTTAACTTTTTGTATGACATTGATCATTCAGTCCAGTACCTAGAGTCAGCATATAAATTTGGTTTATAATAGCTTAGGCACTTTAAATCAGATCTCAGAATTAATCATTTTAAATATTTAGCCTTTTCAATAACTAATTCTGTATTATTGACTGCATTGATCATTTTCTCAACTTACTTTATCATATTAAGACAGGAGGTATTTGTCTACCGATTCCTGGATTTTCCTTTATCCAGATATTAAAATTTCTATAAACGAATTTGGATAAATGGGTGCATGAGGACCTCAGAACTCTTAAGTACTTATTGATAGTACTTAGGTCCCTACAGAGATGAATTATGAAGATTTTTTTATTAGTTGAGGAATTTAATAAGAATGATTTTGAAGTTACCCACACATTCACTTGTATCATGTACAAGCCAGCAGGTGGCAAACTTGAGATTTTTTTTGTACAATTGCTCTTGTTGAATTTGTAGAAATATTGAACCATCCATCAATGGATCTCATGAATAGCTCTTTTGGTGTACTACGGCATAAAAAAAATTAAATCTTCAAATTGTGGAGCCAGTGGTGTTTGGAAAGCAATGTGCTTTATGTAATTTTCTCTTGATTTATAGTTTTATCCTATAATTGTTCCTCTAAAAAATAATTTTGGAGTATAATTCTAATAATAACAATCATAAGTAATTTTGCTAGTTTGACCCCATTTTTTGTTCCTGATTTCCACAACTATGAGGAAATTTTAGATATATTTGTGTTTAGTTTGGGAGGATCTTTATGCCACTTAAAAAGGCAAGCAAAATATACTTTGTGTCCCAGTGAAGATAACGTCAAATTCTTTTGAAAATTCTAACATTGATACACATGTTTTAAAACACAAAACAGTAATTTCTTCCATGGAAAAATGATTGTTTTTATTTTATTTCTAAAAGTATTTTTGTCTTTTTATGAGTCACTCGTACTTACTTATCAATGAAGATGGGTTTAATTTTCTCCTATATACAATTTAATTTTCAAAAGTTTTGGATTTTGAGCCAATGACCGAGACTTAATCAAGATTGGTTATATTCAGCCATATGATTAGGCTTTGAGATGTTTAGTAAACTCATTCCTATCTATCACATTTAGAGATGAAAATTCAATGATATACATGATTTGTTCAGTTCTTTTACTCTGTGAAATTCATCTATTGTTAACTCCATTCTTATGTTCCCTACAAAAATTAATTTTCCTTCCTATAAGTTCTTTCTTTCCTAAATTTCTACAATAATCAATTTATTTTAATAATTGCTATATTTGCCCTCTTTCTAAAGGGGAAGAATAATTAAAAAGAAAAGCAGTGACTAAAGACAACCAAAATAGATACTTCATTATTTCCGCATGTAAATTGGATCATTTAGATGACTTCCGTAACATTTAAATAAAATAAACTGTGCCTCATTAAAGCCATAACCATTCGAGGAATTCTAGTAACTGGCTGTTTGATGGGCCAGATTTCAAGAAGTAGAAAGCAAATCTGTTAATTATCATTCAGTATAAATGTTTAAGTCCTTTTCCAAATATCACAATAACTGAAGACTCTTTCAGGCCTAATAAATTGCAACTCTTCTTTCTTGCTTTTTGTTTTGTTTTTAAGGGAAGAGGACCCAAATTTTTTAAATTGCAAAATATTAATGTATCAAAGGAAATAAATTATAGTTTAGAATTGAACTTAAACTATGAAACAAGCCCCCAAATCAAATTTAAGAAAACTGAAACTGGCACTTCTGCTACAAAACTTGTGCTACAAGTTACTCACCTTTATGTGCTCATCATTGAGGCTTTAAAGAGAAGCCTCTAATCCCAGAGGCACCTGAAAGGTGCTGATCTGCATGTATTTAGAGTTCAAGATGCCCTAGTTTGGTGTTAGTGTTCCCTAGCCTCATCCTCCTGTTCTATTTTCCTTCAGTCCATCTCCAACTGGTGAACCCAGTTTTTGAGAAAAATGGCCCACCCCCGAAAACCTCTCCTCATCCTCCCACTTCCTAGATCTCCTTGGTCGAATGTCTTGAGATTTTTCATAAAGCAAAAATCAGGGAAATGAAAATAGGGTCCAAACATAGAGGTTTTTAGCCATCTAGAGTCTCATATAAATCAAAGAGGACAACACCAAGATATCCAAGCCAAGTGGACATGGCCCCTGCCCTAATAATTCTGATGACAGAAGACTATCAAAAACAGTTGTGCATTGAGCCAGGCTTTTTTTTTTTTTTTTTTTAAATAATGCCTGCTCCTATGCATATGCATCTCTTGAATTTGCGTGAGAACACACAGTTCCAGCTTAGCTGGATCTAACTATCCGTCCCAGAACGTTTGGCAAAGCTTCTAGGAAAGCAAAAATCTGCGGGCTGGGGAAGAGCATCATCACTGCAGAAGTGCGGCCCCAGCCTAAAGCTTCTCCCTCCCTCAGACACAGAGGTGACAGGTCGTGGTAGCAGGCAGCGGACCCTCCTTATGCATAAGCTCGGAGCTAGCGATTTTAGATAGAGGAGTCCTTGGGGAGGGTCCCTGGGAGTCCTAGTGAAATTAAGAGTCTGTCTTATCTCTGCGCCCTGCCTTTCTTTGCTCACTGCTCCCCTCACCCCAGTACACAACGAGGAAGAAAGTTTTGCACAGCGTGAGCCCCGAGTTGACGTAGGCATCGCCTCCCCTCTCGGCTGGAGACAGGCCCAGAAGGGAGCGAATGGGGGAGATGCAGAGGTAGGGATCGCTTGGACTCCTGTGGTTAGGGTCGGCTCCGGGGGCGGGGCAGATCAAAGGCCAGCGGAGAGTATCGGTCCTACATCCGCAAATACATCAGGCTTTTCCCCTCCTCCGTCAACCTCCTAAATCCCCATGAGGTCATAGCAATGAGAGAGAATCAGATCAAGAGAGAGGAGGAGGAAGAGGACGAAGACGAGGGAGAAGAAACCCAGACGGAAAGAGGCCATCAGACAAGGTCGCTTTTTCTGGCGACACAGCAACAGCGAGGAGCGTGGTGCTGAATACCATCCGCCCGCTCCGCCTGGGGACCCACAGACTTGAGGGAGCACTTTGCATTGCCACGAAAACAAAGGCGAGGAGGCGAGCCGGCGAGGCACAGAGACGCTCCGAGCGGTGTCCCCCCGGAGCTCCAGGGAGCAAAGCTCGTCTCCTCCGCGAAGGAAATAGAAAGGAGCCTGAAAAGGTCTGGGAGGGTAAGGAGGCAGCGGCGTTTCCTTGCGGAGATTTGGGACGCGGCGGAACTCTGGACAGCGCCTCTGGAGCCGGGCTCGGGGCTCCCTGGGCTCCTCCGGGTTTCTGGCTCCTTCTTAAAAGCCCTGCTACTGGTGTGCTCTCTCCTGGACTCTCACCACCAACCCCACGAAGATCCTTCCACGGTCCCTGTCTGAACGTGCCAGGGGGGTGGAGCAGCTCTTTCGTCCCTGGCCTGGTCAGAGAAGAGGGTCTCCGTTTCTGGAAATCTGGTCCTGTGGATAATGCCTTGCTGGTGAAGAAAGAAAAGTTTTGGGATCTGGTAGGGGGTGGAAGGGGTAAGAAGGATAGTGGAAGAAAAAAGGTGGATGGTTGGTTTCCCTCTCTGATCTGGAAGGAATGATGACCGAGGAAGGATGTGCACCAGCGGCCAGATTATTGGGAGCCTGTTGGTGCTCTCTGTGCTGGAGATAGGGCTGGGGGTGTCCAGCGTGGCCGTGGGGGCGGTTAGCTTCAGCCTGGCCCTCCGAGAGCACAAGCCGCAGCTTGGAGACTCGTCCCCGGTATGGAGCGGGGTGTGTGTACGTTGAGCCATTTCACTCTCTCTTTACCTCTTTACGGTGATGGTCAGTGTGCGTGCTTTAGTCACTCTCTCCCTGGGAAACAAAATCATAAACCTCCTCTGGCTTGCACATAGGTTCTTGTTGGCAGCTGTTTATGTTGTCCTTTTATTTATTAGTGTTTCCTTTTTTTTTTTTTAACCTGGGTTTAAGATCAAATTAAATGGCTTTGTTTAAAGTTGGAGGAGTGGGGGTTCAGTTTCCACTGGCTGATTCTGCAAAGGGCTGCTCAGTTGTGCTGATTGAGGTGGGGTTGGGGGGGGGTGCAGAGAGGTCACACCTGTCAAGGGCAGACTCACTTAGTCTTTGTTTCCTTTTACAAGGAAAATCAAAATGAGAGTGTTACATCATTTTTCTGTATCAGGGAACAAGCAGGGATAGTTATGCATTTATCTCTGGGCAACAGTGCCCAAGGTACACACACCAAAGGCAGCACCAGTACGACAAAAAGAGAAATGTGGTGTGAGTGTGAAAGGAAGGATGTGGGTGCATTTCATTCCAGAAAACATTAATTTTCCCTTGCTAGTTATCTGGTACTTCACCTCTGAAAACTCTTTTGTAAGTTCTAGACAATAAGTTAGAGACAAACAACAAACGGTAAGATATACAACAACGTTCTAATTAAAGAATAATTCAGCTTAAAGAGTACCTAACTTCTCAGAGAAACTGTCATAGTTTTCTCTACGTCAGATGGCAGACTCAATAAGCTTCTTGTTTATTTACTTAGGGTAAATTTCTAGGTAAGCCTTAGAGACCCATTCCTTCTTCCAAGGATCAATAAAATAACGCAGCATTATTGCTAGTGTGGACCTAATTGTGAAAAACAGCTTTTTTCTCTCCTTTAAGTTATATAGCTGCCATGCATTTCTGAGTCTCTAGCATGATCCTATTTTTCAAGATAATTTAATATGAGGTTACTCTGTCACTGATAATTAGTAATATATTTAACAGTGATGGTTTAATTACTTAAGCTTTAAGTTACTAAAAGAAAATGATAATTTAGGAGTTCAAGAAAAATCATCCCAAAGTAATTCATTTTTGAGAAATGCTCTAGCATTCTTAAAACTGGTAAAATTATACTTTGGATAATTAGTTTTTACATGTTAATTTTTCCAAGTGAGATAAATGTTTTTAAATTGCGGAAATTAAAAGAAAAGAAAAAGAAAAATAGTGCTCAATTCTAACATTGAATTCATCCAAGAATCCTTGTTCTGAATTCAATAAGTTATAATCAACCTCCAAATAGTTACCTTGTCCTTTATTATGTAATTTTTGTCAACGTGTATATTATATTTGAATTTGAAAAGATAAAAGGCACATCTTAAATCTGACAATTCTTCATCTTATATGCCATAGTAATTATTTTGAGAGTTGGAGTTATTGTTCTTGTTATATAAACAGAAATAAGATTTTAAAACTTCTATCGGATAACTGTCAAAATGAATTATAATATCAATATTTAGAACAAGGAGGAGAAAAGATGATCTTTTGCTGGCTTAAGGGGAAGAAGCCTCAAATACACTCAAGTCAAAACCCCTTGAAATTCAACAAATTGAGTGAATGAGGTTATGTTGTCTCTAAATAATATTAAAGTATACAGTTTATCTTTAAGAATAAAAAAAAGAGTTACTTTGGCTTGGTACCATGTAAGAAAAATAATTCTATCTTCCCAGACTATTAGTATTATGGTTGTTTTGAGTAAGCAAAATTCTCCTGGTTTCCTGGCACAATAGTTTTGAATTTTATTGACTGATTCAGTAAAATCAAATATATCTGACCAAATGAATGGGTTTGAAAGTGGAATGTCCAAAGAGTTGCTCGCTTTTATGAACCCGAGTTAAATATCAAATTTGTGAAGAAATAAATACCCAGTTGGGATCATTGTGATTACCAAATGATAGGCCAGCTAAGTAGATTTTAAAAATTATTTGAAGGAAGTCCTTTGTGGTACAGTCCAAACTATCTCAATTCCTTGAATGATGGATTTATGTAACCAATATTTGTAGAGGCCTTAGCATGTGAAAGGCATTTTACTACTTACTACAGAAACTATAAAGATGAATCAGAGCACATTCTCAAAAGGGTACTGCCTAGTAGAGGAAATATGATGGGTATGTCACTAACTTTGTCAGTGGTAAGAAGTTAGAGTATGACCTCAGAGAGATATAGGGACAGAAACGGGGGGGAGAGGTTGAGGTTGTGAATGAATTATCCATGGAAGAAGTATTACTTTACTCTTGATCTTGGAAGTTTATTGGGACTTAGAATTAATATACCACAGTGTTAATTAATGTATCACAGTGTAAGATCTGAAGTCAGACTACCTGGTTGCAAATCCCAGATCTACCACTTACTAGTTGGGTAACTAGCCAAAGTTTCCACATTTGTAAAATAGGGTTGTTATAAGGCACAAATTAAATACAATTGGCCTTCTCTGTCTGCAGGGGATTGGTTCCAGGACTCCCGCCAAAATCCATGGATACTCAAGTCCCTTATATAAAATGGCAAAGTATTTGCATATAGCCTAGGCACACCCCTGTATATACTTTAAATCATTTCTATATTACTTATAATACCTACTACAATGAAAATGTTATGTAAATAGTTGTTCTACTGTATTTTTATTTGTTTTTCTTTATTATTGTATTGTTTTTTATTTTTATTTTGTTCTAATATTTTCAATCAGAGATTGCTTGAATCTGAGGATGTGGAACTGGGTGAGGTGAAGGGCTGAATGTAATGGCCTCAGCAAAATGGATGGCATATAGTAAACATTAAATAAATATGAGCAGCTTATAGTGGATACATAGACTGGCAGTGGAGGGTGTGAGAAAAGAGAGCCTTTCAGGCATCATGGATTAAGGCAAAGAAATGGGACAGGATGGGGTGTGTTTCAGGAAGAGTAAGCTCTTCTATTTTCTGATGTGGAGGTATGTGAGAGGAAGATAAGAATAGAAAGAGTGATTGGGCCAGATCATAGGAAGCTGTGTGCTAGTTTGAGTCAATAGGTTCATTTCCTTATATTTTTAATAATAATATCAATTCTTACTTTCCAAAGAAACTCCAGGGAGATGCAGAGGGAAGCCAGGTAGAAAATTATTAATCTCTTTAGTAATTTATGAATTAAAAATCTGTATTACTTATGAATATCAAATGAGATTTTGCAATAATTAACCTGTCAGGATACACATAGTCTATATAATCAGGCCATTTTTTTTTTTTTTGAGACAGAGTCTCACTCTGTTGCCCAGGCTAGGCTGAGTGCCATGGCGTCAGCTTAGCTCACAGCAACCTCAAACTCCTGGGCTCAAGCAATCCTTCTGCCTCAGCCTCCCGAGTAGCTGAGACTACAGGCATGCGCCACCATGCCCAGCTAATTTTTCTACATATTTTTAGTTGGCCAATTAATTTCTTTCTAT
>CAUYRT010077134.1:0-26449 GCA_963574885.1 Lepilemur ruficaudatus
ATGCCTGTAGTCCCAGTTACTGGGGAGGCTGAGGCAGAAGGATTGCTTGAGCCCAGGAGTTTGAGGTTGCTGTGAGCTAGGCTGATGCCATGGCACTCTAGCCCAGGCAACACAGTGAGACTCTGTCTCAAAAAAAAAAAAGAAAAAAAAAAAAAAGCAAGATGAGATATTATCTTGCTTCAGTTAGAATGGCTATTATTAAAAAGATGAAAAATAACAGATGTTGGCGATGATATGGAGAAAATAAAATATTACACACTCTTTGAGGGCATGTAAATTAGTGTAACACCTATGGAAAATAGTATAGATATTTCTCAAAAAACTAAAAGTAGAACTTCCATATGATCCAGCAATTCATTACTGGGTATTTATTCAAAGGAAAAGAAATCAATATATCAAAGGGATACATGCACTCCTGTGTTTATTGCAGCATTATTTGCAATAGTCTAGTTATGGAATCAACCTAAATGTCCATCAATGGATGAATGAATAAAGAACACATGGTATACATACATAATGGAGTAGTATTCAGCCATTAGAAAAAGTGTGAAATCATGTCATTTTCCGAAATAGGGATAGAAATGAAGGACATTATATTAAGTAAAATAATCCAGGCACAGAAAGACAAATATTACATGTTCTCACTCATAATATTTGCTTTAAACAACTTAAAACTTGACCACATGGAAGTAGAGAGTGGGATGATAGATACCAGAGATTGGGAAGGGTGTGTGGTTGGGTGACTGGGGAGAATGAAGAGAGGTTAGTTAATGGCTATGAACATACAGTTAGATAGAAGGAATAAGTTCTAATATCTGATAGAAGATTAGGGTTACTATATTTGATGACAATGTACTGTACTTGTAAAGCAGCTAGAAGAGAAGACTTGAAATGTACCTAATACAGAGAATGGGTAAATAGACCATGGTATCTATGATGCTAGATACCATAAATATACTGACTTGATCATCATACAGCCTATGTATGTAATAAAATTTCACATGTACCTCATAAATATGTACAAATATAATGTATCAAAAATAAAAATAAATTAAAAATATGGTAGTGTTAGTCATGAAAACAGAATAGATTCACAAAAGACAACCTTACTATGAACCCTTCTCCTTGCCTTAAGTGATCAGGATATTTGCAACTCATTATAGAGAAAGATGTCTATTCTAAAAAGCACTAAATAGCAGATACATATTTATATAAGCTACCACAGAATGGGGTCCTTGTATCTTTCAGTCCATAGTCATTAGTCAGGCTAGTAAAATTTGCAAAGAAAAGCCACGCATATATTCCTGTACTAAATGTATTCTATAGAAAGACATAAAAGAATATGAGCTAGCACTTTAATCCCATTAGCACTGTGGGCCCTATAGTGAAATTAGCAAGCATTCTAGGCTTTACAGGAATCTAATGAATTGGTTAGTATCACATGGGGCAGCAAAGTGAGCTGAAGGCACTAAATGTTTATTTGTTCCTATAGCATTTACACTTTCCAGATAAGAGGATTTAATTGGGAAGGTTTGCCTCCATTCAGTCTGCAGTGCCCTTATTTTACATTGTGACCATTGACTCTTGAACATTTATTCCTAGTTATGCAATCAGCTTTATAGGTAAAGTAACAGGATTGTTTTCTTTCAAAAAACATGGCATGAGGACGGGCGCAGTGGCTCACTCCTGTAATCCTAGCACTCTGGGAGGCCGAGGCGGGCGGATCGCTCAAGGTCAGGAGTTCAAAACCAGCCTGAGCAACAGCGAAACCCCATTTCTATTAAAAAAGAAATATAGAAAGAAATTAATTGGCCAACTAAAAATATATAGAAAAAAAATTAGCCGGGCATGGTGGTGCATGCCTGCAGTTCCAGCTACTCGAGGGGCTGAGGCAGGAGGATCTCTTGAGCCCAAGAGTCTGAGGTTGCTGTGAGCTAGGCTGATGCCACGGCACTCTAGCCCGGGCGACAGAGTGAGACTCTGTCTCCAAAAAAAAAAAACATGGCATGAGCTATGAATTCTAGTGAGGAGTTAACTATTTTAAGACTTTTTTTGTATTTTTTTTTTGTTGTTTGTTTTTTTAAAGAACACTCACTATGTGTGACAGACACGGTCTTCTGGAACTTCACCGACTACAACTGCAACCTATCCCAGTACATAAAGATATCTCTTAACTCTTAATTTAATGGTAATAATAATAAAGTTACTCATTCTACTCAAATGCTATAAATCATTTGCCAGAAATAAAATAGGTAAATATTCGATATGTCTTATCACTTTTTCTATCTTGGCAATGACTAAATGATATTAAATATCAAAATGATCAAATGAGAAGGAAAATGAAAAGAGATGAAATGGGAAAGATTGGGAAAGATCAATACAGCTATTCCATCCTTAGCATTTTAGCAATTGTGTATATATTCAATAAAATATAGTTTTGACTTATTTAGGTTTCAATTTGGTGAAAACGTCTCAATATTAGAAAGCTAAAATTCCATTATTTGTTTCCATAAAAATATAAGCATCTAAATTATATCTTTTGTATAAACACAAAGAAATAATTTTTCAGTTTCCTAGAATAATGTAGTTGATCCTCAGCAAGTAAAATAATAAATCCAGTATAGAAAATACATATTTCCAAAGGAATTTGAAGAGGAAAAAGTTGAGCTGATACAAATAGAAAGGGTTTAAAATGCGACTTCCAATGTGATCAATAAACATCATCTCTAATGTTGATAATATCTCACTATAATTTTGAATCCTGCCTTGTTTACTAAATTGCCTGAGATACACTCTAGATCTATTCTTAACTACGACTTTGGATTTCTATAATTCTGTTCTTTCTACATTTCCTTACCTACAGAATTGCTCTCTTGTGAGCTGACCAACAGTGTAATAAAATTTTTTAGTAAAAAATCATTTTATTACTATGATTTTTCTTTTGTCACTTTATAAAGATAATAGGTGACAGGATAGGGAATGGAGTCAATGATGTTCTTCAGCTGCTATTCTTCAATGATTTATGTGTCATAAATAAATTAACTTCATTGACTTACTGACACTGAATTGTGGCAAGAAGGGAATTGTAGAAAATATTTTCATTTTCTATTATAACAAGTGTAATATAATTCAGCAACCTCTTACTCCACAGTACTGAATCTCAGAAATTGTGCATAAATGTAAAACATCATGAAATTGGCATTACACATTTTAGATTGCAATTTATGTTATAAAATAATCCAATAGCATGTGTGCTATGTTTCAGTTTCAAATCTTTCCTTCGTTAAAAATAATTAACATAATTCCTATTATAGAAATTGAATAGAACAAAGAGTTTGACTAAATATAGAGATATTTCTTACATGTATATTCTTGTTATATTCATTATTTAATATTGATGTTTAAAATAAAAAATTTGGTTAAGATGCCTCTTTAGTAATTCCATAACCATATTTTCATACTAAAGATTTGAAAAAAATAATTTCGGTTAAACAAAGAGCACTTAAAATAATTAACAGTAGGCAGTATATGAAATCTGTTTGGTTCCTGAGTGAATCGAGGGGATGCGTTGTGAGATGATTGAGGAAATTAGTTTCTAATTCATAATGTATGTTGCATATTAATACATTTGGGGGTGCTGTTATTTGTCTACAACATAGTAGTTGTTCTGTGTGCATTAAATCTCTCTTCCTTCACAAACATTCATGAATGTGCATAACTGAAAATATCTTCACCTTCACTTTATTTTCTTCATATTTTCACCATTCTTCAACTAATTACAGTATTTAATCTAAGTATAATATAACGATTTTAAAAGTTTTAATCTGAAACAATAAATAACAAGAATATAATCTAATAATCACCTAAAGGGTCACAATTATTGTATATATATTTATCGTATTAGTTTCACAGTTTTTTAATATAATGAAAAGATAAAATGAAAATTTTCTCTATTATTTTTCCTGATCCATTTCCATCCTCCCTTTTCAAATGTGTGTTCATATATGTAATGATATAGAGTATTACTTTGTAATATTTGTCCTTAAGCTTACATATATTGCTATAATTATTCTTGCATAATAATTCATATTATCTCATCTATCTTCAGGTTTAGATGATTGATATACATTTTGATATACATAGATCTCATTTAATCTTTTGGATTATAATTCATTTTATTAATATACCTCTCTTCATATAGCTACATTCCACCAAACGGGTTTCTGGATTTTTTTTCCCACTTATTTCTCTACAAATAGTGATCGATCCAATAAACATCCCTATAAACTTTTTCAAAACTGATTTATGTGAATAGCTGCACAACTTGGTAAATTTACTAATAACCATTTAATTGTACACTTAAAATGAAGAAAAGACATGATATGCAAATTATACTTCAATAAAGAAAAAAGAATATAGATAAAAAGTAAAAAATATATATAGATAAAAAGTAAAAAAATAAAATATTCTAGTGCATATTTGTAAATGTTTATCTAGGTTATATATCTCAAATTGTAAACTATTTCACACATTAAAAACATTTTAAACTCTGTTAGATACCTCTAACATACTACACAGTGATTTACCATCTGACCCTCTCACTAACAGGGTATTAGACTTAGCATTTTTCAAAAACCTTGCTCATCAGTACTTACTATGTTTTGTTGGCAGTCTTATTAATTATCATTGTATTTAATGAGTATAAAATTATATCTCAACATGTACCTTCCTCATTTTTCTAATTACTGAGAAGACTGGACACCTTTAATATGTTCATCCTCTATTCCTGATTCTTTTCCTGTGTATATTTAATTCATGTCATTTGACACTTGTCTATCGGATGACTTATTCTTAGTGATTTGTTGGCATTCTTCATACATTGTGGATAACAATTCTGTCCAGTTCATGTGAGACAACTATACTAAAAGTAACTCTTATCTTTTAACAAAGATTAAAATTGGATCTTCATTAAACACTCTCTGAATCTCTACTGCTTTTTCTGATTTGCTATTGAAGAGATCTATGCAATGTAGAAATATTAGCTTTGCTCTCCTTCAGGGTACTTTCATCAAAATTTCACCAACAACACCTGGGTGCACAGGAATGGATTCATTCTTTCTTTGTGTGCTAATTCTCTGCTCCACAGCCTGTCTATGATCAGCTCTGTGGCAGTAGTGGGAAGGTTCTGCGTTCACAGTTGTGGGAAGAAAATAGCTTAGAGGTTACCTGCAAAAAAGTCTTCCCTCCTGGGCAGAAGTAATTGATTCTGTATCAGTTGTTTTATGACACTGTCAGGCAGGCACCCTACCAACAACCCAGCTGAAATAGCCTGGAGCTTTGCTACTTAATTTTTTCATGTCCACTATGTGTGGACTACATAAACTTTTTCTTCAATGATATTTCTTAGATGTTTTAAATTCCTTTGTGAGTGCTTGAATTTTATTGAAGCAGATACTATAGTACTTTTAACAGAGAATTATTCTATGACATATTTGCCATGTTGGTATAGTCAGATTTACAGAATATAAACAAATTAAAAATATTTAGTTCACTTTAATTCTTAAAACTCGAGTCAATTAAAAATTATGTAGAAGTGATTTTTGTAAAATTGCCCTAATGTTTATAATCATATATTGTTTGACAAGGAGAATTCTTTGTAGAATAAAGGAAAGGAAATAGATCAAATGTGAAATTTATGTAGTACAATTCCACAAATTATCTGTTCTTCTCTGACACACGTAATAATTTGAAAAGTTGTAATAAAGTATTATAGAACATTTAATAAACAGAAGTTATTTGCCTGCGAGAAGCAAAATAATATGCTGCAATTGTGGAGATGACTACTTTGTTTCTTGTGTGAAGATTTTACTTGAGAAGTTACTTAGAAAGACTTTTAATCCTCAGTGGGACACCAGCCTTTCACTTTTTCAGAAACCTCGTCATTGCCACCTTCTTCCCTGTCACAGATTTCCTACAAAGTCAGGCCCAAACTGAATTACAGCTTGAGATTCAGGCAACTGAAACATGCCTTGGTGGTTTCAAACAAAAGAAATTAAATATTCTGCAGTGTGTTTTGTGTAGTCAAGCCCAAACTAAATGTTCCAGAGTATTAAAATACCCATAACTAATTTTTCTTTCTTTCTTTCTTTCTTTTTTTTGGAGACACAGTCTCACTCTGTTGCCCTGAGTAGAGTGCCTTGGCATCAACCTAGATCACACCAACCTCAAACTCCTGGGCCCAAGTGATCCTCCTCTCCTGCCTCAGCCTCCCAAGTAGCTGGGACTACAGGCATGTGCCACCATGCCTGGATAATTCATCTATTTTTAGGAGAAACGGGGTCTCACTCTTGCTCAGGCTGGTCTTGAACTCCTGACCTCAAGCGATCCTCCCTCCTAAGCCTCCCAGAGTGTTAGGATTACAGGCGTGAGCCACCAGCCCAGCCATCCATAACAAAATTTTAAAAGGATTTGTTTTCCAACTTCTTGCTCAACCACTCAAACTTCTTTCTCATTTCATTATCCACAGGGATGTAGTGTGGTTATTAGACAGTGATCCAGAGATTTCCAGATAACTTTCCCACCATGCTTTGAAACATAAAATAGTTGAATGAAAAGCATATGTGCTATTTCTTCTTTATTATACAACGGTTACATGTGCAGCTTTTCATTATTATTCAAAGTTGAAGTGTTTACAACTCATTATTATCACAATTATTCATTTATTCCTAATCTCAATGTAGACTATTAAATCCATAACAGGCAGTTCTGTTCTGTTTTGTTATGTTTTTCACTATTGCACCACTGACTGTGTTAGTTTTTTGGGTTATTTTTTAGTGAGCATTATTTCCGTATGCTTAGATCTACATAATGATACATCTATGGATTTTCTTCCTTCAGAGTCTTCTTATGCATAATCAAAAATATAACTAAATAGGATGTCATACTGGGAGTTTATTATTTGCTTGTTTAATTATTTCCATATTTTAAATAATGAGTCTGAATGTTTTTATGCTCTTTTGCCTACTGCTTTTAGTTTTAAACAAAGAAAATCAATGTTTTTAATATAAATAATTTTTCTCAATATAGACCAGCATATCTCACTATTTTTAATCTATATTACTGTATACAAAAAAATAAGCAACAATAGGAGACAAAACAACCTCAAATAAAATAAGGTTTCACAAGTCTTAGCATATTTATTGAGAGGCTTTTCTACATAATAACCTGATAAGTGGTTCAATTAATTAATTCATCAGTAAATTTAAAAGTTCTATTAAGCAAGAAAACATGACAATTAATGTAAAAATATATTATGTTTTTATTTAAAATTAAAGCATATGCAAATTCTCATTTATTAACTAACCTAGTTAATGAGATTGCAGCCTTAACTTAGAATATAGTTTGCTTGAATAGGATTCTATTATCTTTCTTACAAAACTCATAATTGCCATAAATGACATCTACAATTTCTAGTTACAATTTCTAAAAATAAATGAACACTTAAATAACTTATGAAACAAATTATATGCAGCACCCTTATTTTTTTTCATTCTTAAAAGGTTTTATAATTGTTTTATTCTCATATCCTTAGATTTTTTTAGCAATTCCGTTTTATCATATACAAAACACGTTTATATGAAAAGCTTTATTTTTATCCCTATATTTCGTTATTTTATTGTCAATACTAGAAAATTAAATGCTATAATAAGTTGAACCAGCATAAAAAGATTTGGGTATAAATACAATTGAATCTTGGTAATCTTAAATCTAGGTCTTGTGGCTATACAAGTCCATAGAAGAATTATAGTGTTCCATTAGCTACATGTGTGCAGTGTTCTTGATCATACCCAGTATGTTTTACATAGGGACTTTAAAACTGTATGATAATGGGTGGGGCAGTTTAAATAGAAGTTAATAATCATTCCTTGAGTATAGTACTCAAGTTGTTAAAAGGGCATTACTAGTATCATGAATGGCAATTTTCTCCCAGTCATCACCACTTAATGGAATTGACATTTCCTCTTACAACAATTTAACCATTTCATCAAGTAGTGCCCAAATTTAGTAAATATTTTCCACCATGTCTGCAGTTATAGGAATTGTACCTTGATTAAAAATTAGAAGTCCCTGTTTTTCTCCTAACAATTAATGTTGACTGAAATATTTGGTGAGCAATTCCAGGAAGATACATTTGATCTTGCTAGGGCCAAAAGACTCTAGGGGATTAGGTCCCCAGCCTTAAAGCCCATAGTAACCAGGGTATTACAGTTCAAACTGTTGCCTCAAATCCAACATAAGCTTTCATACTGCTATGGTTTCATGAGCTGCTCAACACTGATGAGTTCCCCAGGGCTTGTGGTAAGGGACAGTGTTGCAGAACATGTCACATACAGTTGGGGATAGCAAGATGTCATGTGCGTTGAGTGTTTGATACAAGAAGAAATAAAGTATTCTTCTGATAATTATATTTATTAAAATTAATTTTCTTATTTTAATGGTCAATGGATACAATTGGATTTCTATTACCAGTAATAACCTACATTTTACAGGCTCTTTTTCCAATTTACTTATGCTCTATCCTTGATACAACATTCTCAAAGTACTTCCAGGGATATCAGGAGATTTCTTAGAACAGCTCATGAAGAATACTGGTCTGTCAACACATAAAATAAGTCAGAATCAACTATGATATCCTCCTGGTTACCACAACTTTCAAAAGAACATTACTGGTGCATTCTAGTCTCCTGAAAGATGCTAAGTATTCCATTATGTGCTCCTCACTATTCTGTAAGAATTGCCTTTTGGGTGAGCCAGGAGAAAAATGTCACTTCTACTATTAAGTTTTCTTAGTATCAAACAGTGCAGTTTTTGCTCCAGTGTCTTACAAAGAGGGTTTAGGGAGACATATCATTCAGGTTTTACATATGGCCTTCCATCTCCATAGGATTAAAACATGAATCAACTCAGAGACTGAACATGGAGACAATCCAAATGACATCCAGCATGTCATGCTGAGAATTGGCCCTGTATAAATGGACTGGGTTTAAAAGCAAAATAAAAATCACAGTGACAGAAATTCACATGTCCCTTCAAGCCATTAGACTATGGGTAATCCAGTCACATTAATTCTGATATCCCCACTGTGAAGATAGATACATCAGGCTTGTTTATCGTGATGCCATTAAAAATTCATTGTATCTCTTGTGACTTTTATGTAAGATTATTTCAAAATAAAGCACAAGTTTAAAAGTATACCTTATCACATACTTGGTCTTGATCATATACTTACAAATCAAGTTTCTAATTATGTTTGGTTTTTTGTTGATCAACTACAGAAGGCAGAGATTTTAGTCTAAGTTGTTTAATTAATATAGTTTACATGAGTTCACTCTGTATATGCCACAAATTTTGGGTACAAACCCTAAGAAACATTGAGCAAGACTCTAGATTATGCTAAATTGTCTATAGGCCAACATGAGAAGTTTCATGGGAATTATTCAGTGTTTTTTTTTTTTTGTCAAATATAATGTACTGGTTTTGTTAATTTAATTATTTAGTTTAATTTTTTTTAATATAAGGATTCTCTCTACACCTTTAAATTGTGTACTTTTCATAGGCCGACCCTGCTGGGAGTTTAGAAGTTTCATTGCCCATTTATCTTCTATCTTACTAGGTCCATTTCTTTTGTCTCCATTGTACATTGGGTTTGGGGAGAGCAAAGCTTCTGTTAATTGCCATTTGCTTTTGTAAAATTTACTGTGCCTGCAATGTTATGTACTTGAAATATCTTAAGAACATTCTCATGGACGTTCAGGCCGGCGATTATATAGAGACTTGTTTCTCATGTTGTGCTAGGTCAAGGTTCTGCATTTTGCACTTGGGCTCAGGTGGATACCAACACATATATCTGCCATTTGGTGCATCATTCATGGCTATTCAATGAAGGTTTTTTAACAATTGGATCTGCTTTTCCAATTGCTGAAAATCTTGGCTTTTTCTTTCTCACTTAGGTGATTTGATCTTTGAGCAAGAACCAAATTAATAAAACATTGTGTGAGTTCTAACTTCCTGAATAAACTTAAAATTTTGAATACCAAAAGAAAGTTACATTATAAATAATTGGTTCTTGATTTCAGGGCTATACAAAGGCCAAAAGATAAATGTCTGAAGGCTAAAAGATAAATTGCTACATTTTGAAGTCACTAGACCTATGTTACAACATCGGCTCTGCTATTAATGAACTGTTTGATGTTAGAAAGTCACTTTAATTCTCTAGAGCTCAGTGGTTTCATATGTAATGAGGTTGGGTTCAAATAGTATCTTTCAAGTTAAATTTTATTTCAGAGTAGTAAATGATTTAAATTATATCCAGAGACCCCAGGAAAGAAGTGGAAAAGAAATGGAGAGGAAAAGAAAGAAATATTTGCTTTGTTTGGTGCACAATGAGATATGAAGGACTAAACACAGCCTGTTCAGCCTTTTATAAGTGTGAATTTGAATTCTCTGTTACTACAGACCCATTATTAACTCATCATACATGATAAATTATATGACGTTTATTGATTTATCTACATTTTCTCATATTATCTTTTCTTAAAAGAAACTCATTTGAAAAAACACCTTTTGAAAAAATAAGCAATACAATTTGTAACTACATAATAGAATACAAAATTCATATAGGTTTCATATTCAAAAGCTTGCTTTCCTAAACAATGTGCCTTAGATAAATTGGCTAATTGACAGAGGAACAAACTCCATTATTTGTACCATATTTCAAAGACTTTATTAAAAAATATATTTGTCATTCAGAATTTTGTTTGCAGATTGTTAAATGCAGCACAAATTGAACACATGTTAATAAATACAGTACAGCAACATTTCTGTAAGATATTGTAGTACAGACATACTAGTGATTTTAAAAGGTGAGATTGAAACACAGACTTGGAATTACTCAGTCAATGCAATATCGATGACAATTACAGTGCCCCAGTTTTCCATAGTATACTCATCATTTTATATATCAAAAGCATTTCTGTCTATTCTCTCTGTTCTTTTTGTTTGTTCATTTGTTTATAGATCAGACTATTAAAATCTAAGTATATTTATGCATGTCCCTTTAGTTCATAGATGTACTCTTAATGCCATGGGTGCTGATTTATCACCTTATTTCACTGATCTTTTTTCATCTTTTCTATGTGTTATCATAAAGATACCATTGGGAAAGCAATATAATTTGTCATTCTGCTCTTGAGAGAATATATTTTATCCAATTGTGATTGAAGTTCTAATTGATTATTTCACTGTGAATGCAGTTCCTTCTCAGTCCAATAGACATCCCCAAGGAATAATTGGCATCACAGTATCACCAGGGAACTTTGTTGATTGGGGCTTTTGCTAATTGGCTGTGGTGAGGCTTCTGATTCTTGAACAGATCACTCTGAGTCCCTTTGTCACACACACTACACCTATAAAGATTGCCATTCAAGGTTACTGAAGTATAGCATTATTCACAAAAATAAACGGAAAAGTACACATGGATAAGTCAACGTAAATCTGCCTATGCTGCCAGCAAGGAGACTGCAAAGTATATACAGATTTTTAGCACTGAAAAGGGTTTTAGAGATCAACCACTATCTCATTTTGCATATGAGAAAATTCAAATCCAGAGACACTGAAATGCTCTTGGTCAGACAGCTAATTAGTGGCAACAGCAAGATGAATACCCTGGTCTCCTGATTCTCAGTTCATTGCTTTTTCCACTTCACCTGCTACATGTTCTGTTGTCATTGGGTCAGAAAATGTTAAGTCTTGTGTGAGGTAGCATCTTACAATTAACCATGAGCGTTTCGTTTCATTTTCTTTTTATTTCTTTTGCATAAACATCATTAAAGCAAAACAAAGTTTTGGATGTTGTTTACAAACAAAATCACATAGAAAGATTGGGGACAGTCTTTTCTAATTATGTAAGCTGTAAGTTGTACACAAAATCCAGTGTCATTGCTTCAAGAATACATAATTACCTATGAATCTAGTCAAATGTGTCAGTGAACCCAATACAATAGCCTAGTAGGGGGTGCACCTCTCTCTCTTTTCCTACTGCAGTCTGCTCTTGCTAAATTTCCCAGGCATGTTGAAATAGACAATGATGTGGCATTTTTGCCTTGTCACACTGAAATCTCTGCTCTGTTCTTGCCACCTTCCTAGCATTAAGCTTTCTTATCCTCATGTTTAGGAGCAAGTACTGGAAGAGAATCACAGGCTGGTGAACTTGCCAAAGCTCTTTCTGTTTACATGTGGCAAACTCTGAACATGCACACCGCTAGAGTAGACGCCCCATTCCTGACCTCTACCATCTGCAGAATTGTTCTTCTCAGAACACCCATCAACGCTCTGACAAGCTGTGCCCTTCATCCACCATTTAATGATAGGATAAGCATAAAGACCTCTTGCTTAAAGAATCGTTTATATTCTACTTTAGTTAGCAAAAAGTGACTAATGCTCACTAATGTTTTAAATTTTTGACTGAAAATTTAAAACAAATTATTATAAAAATACTTTTCCCCAGAAAACAATTAGGTCTGGTTACCTAGTAAAAAGGTGTGTAAATTGAAAGTAAGTGTCAAAGTTGTTACACTTTTCTGAATTCAAGGCCCTGCATAAGCAAAAAACTTATATTTCAATGTAATTTTAACTATAGTAAGATAGATCAAACCATTAAGTAATTGTTAAGTCTGTGGGGAAATCTCAGATATGTGAACTTTTAAAAGTTTTGTTCCCTTTTAGTGACTCTTTAGTCTTTCTTTCCTGAAACTCTTTATTTCTGTTGTGGTTTCTTAGGTGGTAACGGTACATAAAATATCCAGAAGATTAAATATCAAGATTTCCTCAATTTGGAAGATAATTTGCCATGATTTTTTCCTTGTATTTCTTCCGATTTATTGTCTTCTCTGCCAGCATATGTCTTTCACCTTATCTCCTCACTCTCGTTCCACCTTATTTTTTATCTCTCGTCTCCTCTCTCTTGTATTACTTCCTTTTTTTGCTTGTTTCTAAAATTATTTTTTTCTTAAGTAGCTACCAACTTTTAATTACTGCAGAAAGTGGAAAAAGCTATGGTGGTAGTGAAAAACAAAAGGTACAGGCCCATCCTAGATCATCTCTTAAGCAAAGTTATTTTATAAGATGATTTAGCAACGATGATTAGAGACGAAGAATATTTCCAAAAGCCAAAAAATGAAGTTTAAAATTTTAAGGAAAAAAAGTTTGAAAATAATGTAATATTTCAGTTTTTATAAAATTGAAAATGGTATTTCTAGTTATATGAAATGTTCTCAGAATCCTCTCCAAAGATGGCTAGGTAATAGTAAGTTTTCTTACAGCAAGGTATACTGAAACTCTGGCATTGTGTGCAAAAATATATAATATACAAAATTAAAATGAAAAATAGGGTATGAATATCCATCTGATTATACGCAGGTGTCTAATTTGCTTGCTGGAATATGGTAAGTATGGTGCAGTCAATACGGTGTAAAATATCTGTAATAAAGAAAGAGATGTGCATGCATAAGTGCGCAGAGTCAGAGAGGAGTCTCAGGGGCTTATCCTCAGGAATTTAAAAGAATTCTATTTTCTATTCATACATTGAATGATTTATTATAACCATTCTATAGAGCAGCACCCAGCAGAGAAACTATAGTTAAAGTTGGCTTTTGTTTCCATCATAAATCCCCCTTTTTGAATGATTTATAACTTGGCTTTTTTATTTGCTTTTCACTGAAACTTGGCATATAGGTACTTAAACTCTGAATCATTATTTCCTCAAATTTAATCTACATAAGTTTAGTCTTTTTTTTCCCCCACCAACCAGATAAGCACAAAAAATGTCACATGAGACATCACAAATTCTATATTTCTGAAATAGGGCAGCTGCCAAGGGGAAGCAGATAATAGTTATCATATAAGCATCCTTTTAAAAATCCCTGATGGACAAAAATGAGTATGTGGAGTGTTCTAGGGCAATTCAGTCCTCTTTCAAACACCAGCTTCTTATTTCAGTCAATGGATCATATTTTTAAATAACATTTGTAGCACTTCAATCATAATTATAATTCAAGACATCAAAAACTATAAAAATAAATTGTAATATTAATTATCTCTCTTTAGAAACCTGAGTGAACTTGTGACTTGCTCAAAAGTGCAAAACATTATAATTCTTTGAAGATGCTATGAGTTGAATCTAATATCGCTTAGTTTATTTTGAAAATCTTTCTTATTTTTTTCTTTGGAAAAATATATTTTACATTTAGGACCATGCAGAAAATGAAGATGAATACAAATCTTACTTTATATAGTATATAAGTTTTACTTTCTAAAAAAAGCTCAATGTTTCTGCATAAATTCATCTAGTGCCATAAATATATCTATAAAGGTTAGTTTTTGTATAAATAAAAATATGTCAATTAAAATCTTTAATTACATGTTTATTTTAAATTGGGAATGTATGCGGCATACCTTTCTATGTAAATAATATGTAGTCGCATAGTGTTTTGGAAAACATATATTCCCTTCTACCTCTCTAATCACCCTGCTCAGTTACTGTTGCTATATTCAACTGTTGTTTCCTGTCTTTATATTTCCATTTGTAGGCTTGTTCTATGCTCTTTTCTATTCTTGATGTAGCTGATCTCGTTGAGTAGCTCATACTTTCTCCTGATTTCACTTAGTATCTGTGTTGGTAATGTATGAGTTTGCGACTGTAGTCCAAGTCCCTTCCCCACATTTTATACCACTGCACCACATGGCCTAATGTATACATTTACCTAAAGATTCCACAGCACCTGAAACTCATTTGGACTAGAACGGAATCCTTTGTTTTGTTCTCCAAAGTCTCTCCCCTCCACTATCGTCAGTCTCAGTGAAAATTAAAATGATTCATGATGTTTCTCAAGTCATTCACCTGAACACTTTTCTTCCTGAGTACATTTAACAGCAAACATTTCTGGAAAATAACTTAATATTATCCTCTAGTGCCTTTTGTAAACCTTGGCATTCCTCAAGCCTCAGCATGTTGTTTTATAGTTGAATCTTTAGTTGTCTCTGTTTTAATATCTCTAAATATATTCTGGGTGCCTAGAAAGCACTAAGCTCATAACATATGTTCAAGAAAGTTCTGATTGATGAAAGCATTTAAAATGAAAATATCTTAATAGATTTAATTGTATATTTGACTTGTATTAATTTCAACCATTTTTATTAGATTATTTATCTACATGATTAGAATTTTTTTCTATTTTGTGATTTGCTAATAAGCCATGTAAGTTACGACTTAACTCTTGACCATGAATGATTATATTAGTTCTCAACGAGAGCAGTGATATTTTATTCCCACTTTCCTCATTAACTTATTCAAACTCTACAAATGATCTAAACTGGGCTCATTCCTCTTTTACAATCTGTTCCTCATTATTTTAATCAAAAATAACTCTCCTTCCTTTGGAGTATTAGATTATTACAAATATTTTTGTTTTATTAAGTTGAAATAGCTATTGCATGTGTGAGTGACCTTGCTTTATATATAGATCATTGACTGATTGAGAATAGGACTCCGAAGTCTTAATTTCTTTGTATGCTATGTTAAATTTTTCTTTTCATATTAAATTGTACAATATATAGAAACAAGAATGTTTTAATAAGTGATTTTATCAATTAATTTGTAAAAATATTAAATTTCTATGCTTACAATTATAAATACTTTTGTAAATATGTCATTTTATTTTTGGCTTTGTGTGTAGCTATAGGACACTAAACTACTGAAATAAGTTAATGAATTAAATTTAGTGAAAATCAAACATTTGGATTTGGATAAATATAAATCAAACACTTTATTTCTGAAAATGCTCATGCTCAAAAATTCAGTGTATCAAAATATTAAAATATAAATGCTAGCATTTAGCTTACTTTTTTCTTTCAATAGAATAATTATGTGTCAGTATATCATGT
Organism: Lepilemur ruficaudatus; assembly: GCA_963574885.1. Taxonomy (NCBI): domain Eukaryota; kingdom Metazoa; phylum Chordata; class Mammalia; order Primates; family Lepilemuridae; genus Lepilemur; species Lepilemur ruficaudatus. The sequence continues at coordinate 16,000 of CAUYRT010077134.1, forward strand.
TTATTTTAATTTATATACATAGCAATCCTTTTTTTTCTGGGTATCACAATGCTTCAAGGACACTAGTATTTTAAAATTTTTAGGCTTTATAGTTTCCTTGGGATATAATTGACATAAAATATATCACACTATATAAAGTGTACATTTTAATGAGCTTTGTCACATGTATACAACCACGAAATGATCATAAGAATGAAGATGATGAACATGTTCATCCCCTTTAAAAAGTTTCATTAAGCTCCTTAGTAATCTTTCTCTCCTACCACACCCTGTCCCATACCATTCTCTAATGGTAGGTAGATTAGTTTGTAATTAATTTTTGCTTTTGTAGATTAGTTTGTAATTCATAAAATTTTATATCAATTAAAATTACATAGTATGTACACTGTTGTTTGGCTTCTTTTATTCAGTATAGTTATTTTGAGATGAATCCATGTCATTGCATATTATTAGTATTTCAGTCTGTTTTATAAATGAACAATATCGTATTGTATGGATGTACCAGAACTAGTTTATCCATTCATCTCTTGATGTGTGACTTGTCTTATTCTCTTAATAGTGTCTTTTGAAGAATAAAAGTTCTCAATTTTGATGAAGTTCATTTTATTAATTCTTTTATGTTTGCTATTTTTGGCATGGTGTCTAAACTTATTTATTTAACCTAAGGTCACAAAATTTTTAGCCTACGTTTCTTTCTAAAATTTTTGTAGATTTAGGTTTACACTTATTTCTATGACTCATTTTAAGCTCGTTTTTGTATATGGTATCATATAAAATCAAAGGTTTTCTTTTTTTGCATGTGGACATATAATTGTTGCAGTCCCATTTCTTAAAAAGTCTGTCTTTTCTCCATCAAAATGGCTTTGCTCCTTTGCCAAAATCAGTTGTCAAAATACGTGTGTATCTTTTGTATTCTATTCCACTGATGTTTTTATCTGTATCTAAGCCAATTTACCACAGTCTGGATTACTGTATATTTACTATTTGTCTGAAATCAGATACTGCTCACCCTCCAACTTTGTACTTCTTTTTCATTGCTGCTTTCTCTAATTTTTTGTATTTGCCTATTTCTCTTTGCAGTTCTCTCAGTTGTTGCTTCATACATCTTGAAGTTCTGTTATTAGATGCAAAATAGGATTGTTTTATCTTCTTGATGAATTGCTCCCTTTACAGCCAACAAATTATTTTCTTTATTACTGGTAATATTTTTACCTCTGAAGTATACTTTGATTAATATTAACACATTTTAGTTTTTCTTTGTTTAGTGTTAGCATGATATACCTCTACTCACCCTTCACTTTTAAACTATTTGTATCTTTGTATTTGAAACATAGGATTTTTGCTTTTATTAAAACCGACCTGACAATATAGACCTTTTAATCACAGTGTTTAGATCATTTGTATTTGTTGTGGTTATTGACAAAATTCGATTAATTTTATCACCTTGACTTAGTTTTCAGTTTGATTCATCAGTGCTTTGTAAAATAGGAAGACACACAGACACAAAGAATGCCATTTATAATTCCACCATCTAACTGCTTTTATAGCTTTGGTGTACTCAAGCCAACATTATTCCACATATTTACAACTTTCCTGTTTACTTATTTCTTAGGATAAATGTTTCAATGCTAAGTTACTAGTCAAAGCTTTAAACTTTCTAAACTGCCAAAGTTTTCATTTAAAAAAAAATTGGTATTTTGAGAAACTAAAATAGCTTATTGTTTACATTTGTTTCTCTCTTTTCTGTTGACCATTCTTATCTATAGTTATCGACAATCCATCTGTTCCATGAGTTTACTCTCTTTGATGTTTTGACATGTTTTCCTGGGCCCAAAATGTGTCTCATTAATTTGTTAAAACATTTAGAGTATATATTTGCTGCAAATAATTTATAACTTCAGTTTTACTCATTAAATTTTTGATTCAGAAGTATAAACATGTTATACAATTATATGTTATTCCTTTATGATTTCTCTTATTGTTTTCTATTATCTGAATTACTTTCCAATTCAAACAATTCATAAATATCTTTATTTATATTTTTTTAATATTAGAAATACATTTTGTTTACAGGACCACCCTGAATTTAATTTTAATGCTTGGTATCAAGTGAAGAGTAAATATATCTACTCTTTTTATTCCCCTCATGATTAATTTTTTTAAAAAAGCTTGTATTTACTGACTGAAGAATCTACTTTCTCTTGACAATACATGAGGTAGTATGGAGTTTTCAGTAATTCTTAGACAAATGGCACACATTTTATTTATTTGTTATTCCATGTCAATACATAGCAAAAGCAGACTTTAATCTCTCTTGAATTAAATGGGCAATATACTTTTATCAATTGCATGGCATTTTTTTTTTTAATTATTTACAACTTATTTCTGGCCACAGTGCCTAATGTCAAATATTAATTGCAAAATTAACGAGAACTCTGACTGCATTTGAGTCATAAGCTTAAGGCTGAATGGAAACAAATAACTAGTGTTCACTATGAATATTGAATTTAACAGTGAAGCCTAGAGAAAGGAGTTAGGAGAGGAGTCCACTGCTTTGAATTAAAACAAGGCAAAAATGTTTGACCTCTCATTTCCTGAAGCTTTCTGCTGTGGAGGCTAATCACTTGCTAACCTCTGATTTACCCTACTAGAGTCAAGAGTTGGTGTTAAACTACAGTTACAACATGGGCATTCGTGTTACACTCCATGGTCACTTTCTGAACCTTGGTCTTCTACTTATTTGCAATTTTCCTGTTCCCCCTGAAATGTATGATTTCTTACTTTCTTGAATCCATGATTTAACAGCAGCACACTTACACCACACCGTTCATCATAGAAATTGAGTACTGCTTTTGTCTTTCATCACTATTCAGCTCATCTTCCAGGGATTAAGTGATTTTATTACTCATGTAGGTGACCTATTTACGATCTTACCCTAGGAATTACTTTATTTCTTAACCTCAATGGCTAACTTCTTATGGGCACATTTTGAATATTTAAAAAATAATCTAGATCCCATATATGTCTGGATCTACAAAGTTATTTCTGTATCTTCACCTCCAAACAGTTCTCTATTGATGGTGTTATCTATGAACACATTTTGCAAAGCCACTGAAATCTCCTTTCCTATTTTTTTTTATTTTATCTGCTACAATTATTAAATACATCTTCTTTCCTTTTTATTCAGCCTAAATTCTGTTCTCTCTTCTGACATGATTCCGAGCTACACCAGCATCCTGGAGACATTACTGCTTCTAGTCTCCACCTCAAAGGTCCTGAACCCTTGTTAAACCTTGTTATTTGTCTCCTCTATTAGTGTATAGAAATTAAGTCAAATTAATGGACTGATTCTCCCTAAATATGAAGTCTCAAACATCAGCAGAACCTTCAATGCTAATCATCAACTTATTTACTTTTTCTTGGTCAATAACAATGTTCTTTCTCTGTGATAATAATTCAAACCATGAGCAATCTCTGTAAGTCTCATACCTGATCTCCACTCTATCATTCACGGCAAACGATTGTGCTTCCTATAACATGGAGAAAATTAGGAATAATGATATTATCCTTTAACGTCCCTCTTCCTACCCACAGAAAAATATCAGTTCTGCAGGCCTGCTGCTAACCATCTCTTGCCCAGTAGGTCTTCTCTACTCTGTTATATGGGTAATCTATGAGAAAATGGAAATCATATTTCTGTGGATGTTGTGAAATAGCCTGCAGTTCATGTGTTAGATTTGAAATATGAAAAATAAACCATACCGAATATATTGCTAACAGTAATCTCATTCTCTCTGCCCTTATCTTGAGTTGAATACATATTTTAGGATTCCATATGCATTGCCCATCTCATTTCTCCTAAATGGTTGTAAAAAAAAATGTAATTTTGTAGATGAAGCAAGGAGGAGCAGTAGATTTGGCCAAGCTATGCCATAAGGCCTACTTCAGATGACAGCAATGTCTCAGACCCTGATCTTACAGGGTAACATTCAGTGGGAATAATGTCTATTTTTAAGTGATCCAATATTTTTTTGTCTAATCAGACTTTCATTAATCATGTTTAGAGTTACTTTCTGCAAGGAAATGAGGCACATTTAATCATTGTTCCAAATTTATACTGTTTTCCCTTCAATTTCACATATGTCAATGTGATAGTGAATGAAACCAGACTCATCCAGCTCCTCAAATCCAAACTCAGACATCAAGGATTTGTTATTTAAGTTATATTTAATAAAATTACCTTCTCAAAGAAAATGCAGTTTTCATTTTACATTAATTTGTTCACACTGGTGTTTAGTTAATCCCACTGATTCACAAGGTATTTTACATAGTCATGTGTTATTATAAATAAAAGAAAATGGTCATCTCATGGACTAAAATTACTTTAAATACGTAAATATAAATAGATATTTTTGATCTAAATTTGTGTAGCTTTATTTTTTATGTGATTCATTTATAAAATTAGCTAACCACAATTTTCTCATCCTATTTTCAAAGTACATTGAAGCCAACAGTAACTCCTATTTTGGGGACAAGCAGGGTAGTAGCTTTTACAGAGATCTATGATAAATATTCCGGTCTCAACTGTATCAACAATCAGGTATTACCTTAAGTCAAATGTTCTCTGAAGAGCTCAGGGGTTTTCTATTAACAGGAATGAAAAAGTTAACCTGGATAATTTCTGTGTTCCTGCTCGGGTCTATAGTATTTTATGACTATATTTATATAAATGCCCCTATGTAATAGTACCATCAATACATGAAGGTTACTGCAAAGATTGAAGCAAGCGTTTTTTTCTGGTGCCCCATCTAAATCCATACTATAATCAGCTAAATTACAGGAGGTTTTGATTATGTATAAAATTTTCTTTTTAGTTTCAGTCTTAAAGATTCCAAGTTTCTTTAATCTTTGATGCTATTATAGTGACATAAACTCACATAAATAATTTATTATGTTCTGTATTATTTAAAGAAGCAATTTTCTTTTCTTAAGAACATAAAGGCTAAAAAATACCACTATGAAATATCTAATATCAAGTCACTATTTCAATCACTTTATTTTCATTAAAATAAACCTAATACAAAACTATGATTTAATTTCCTAGCGTATAAATAATTTCTGAGTATATAATTGTCAAAACTCATAATTTGGCACATAATATGCAATGTTTAGAATATTGATGTCACTCTGTGAACATATAATTTACACGACACTGGCATGATGTTAAAACATGCGTGGGTGAAAGATGTATTCCAAGTGCAATATGTACAAGTAGATTTTAATATAATATAATAGAGTATGAAAGAATTATGAATGTGGTTTCAGATTCCACATTGCAACCAATAATTGAGGAAATATTTAGCCTTGTGTGGTGGCTCACCTATAATTTCAGCTACTCGGGAGGTTGAGGCAGGAGGATTGCTTGAACCCAGGAGATCAAGGTTGCAGTGACATATGATCATTTCACTGCATTTGAACCTGGGTGATAGAGCAAAAACTTGTCTCTAACATTGAAAAAAAATCACTTATCAAAGTTGATATAGTATAAAAGAAGAATTTCCAGATTTATGTACAAATATGGTTAAAATGTCCTTTTCCTTTATATCTGTGTGCGATTGTATCTTCTTCATATTATTCAGCTAAATACCATCTTTCAACATATTAAATGCAGAAACAAATATGAGAATATGGCTGTTTTTGTTAAGCCACACATTAAAAGGATTTGCAAAAATCCAAAGCAATGCCATAAAAAATAAAATATAAAGCCTTTATTATTTATATTAATGAGGTTATTATTACTATTTTTAAATAAATTAATTAAGATACATTTTTATTTTCTAAACATTAATGTACTCATTATCATGACAGTCATAAATAAAAGCTCTTAGATGTTCTATATTTGTTTAAAACAATATAAAGAGATCTTGAAGCCAACAATTTTAGAACCACTGGCCTTACAGTACAAAAGTGTTTTATATAATTTGATAAAGTTGTCAATATGCAGAATATAGAGCAAGGAGCCTGACATATACTTAAGGGTATCATGTATATTAGCTATAATTATGCACAATACATAAAAGGTATAAATAGATATGCACTGAAACATTAACATTTGCTATCCATGCTTAATAGGACTAAAGGTAAATTGTTTTTAAAATACAGTTTTGTTTATATTTTCAACATTTTTCTTGCAATATCAAAATAGCCGTTTCACCATAAGCAACTATAAAATCAGATAAAATATATGATGTAATTGTTTTCAGGCTGAGAACTGTAAGAGAGGACACTGAGATCCCATAGAGAAAGAAATCTCATGCAGTGCACCCTAATTCTTTCCTATTCAAGATGCAGAGAACTGCTGTCTGTGTAGAACACACCGGTCCGTCTCGAGTAAAGTAGAAATGATCAGAACTGGGGGCAAATGAAGTGGCTGATTTCTGTAGAGCAGAGAATTGAAGTGGAAAGGCTTGGTAGAAAGGGCACCCCAGAAATTACAGAGGGAGGAGGTCTCAGCAATGAGCTGAGCTCTGTATGCCCAGAATGAGACCACCCAAAGCTCATCATACAGCTGCTGCTGTGAGGTTGAGAATAGAACATAGATACTGGAAGTTGAATAGTCCGGAGGCAAAAGCAGTGCTGGGGCACTTTGCAGTTCAGACTCTTTCAGAGATGAGACACATTCTCAATGTCACAAAATATTTCTGACATCCAGCCGAGACACCAGGAATTCTGGTTTTAAGACTAGGAACCACACCATAGAGTAGAACCTAAACTGTACTGGCCTCATCAAAACCTAAAACCAAGCTTTGACAAGATCCAAAGAGGAAACAAGAGATGAAGAGACTGAGTCCTGCCAAGTTTAAAGGGTTTAGGAACACATCGCTTTCCTTGGATCTCCACTAACAAAACATAAAACTAAGCCTATAAAGTTCCAAGGTAGCCAGCAAAAAATTCAACTGTCTACTAAAACAAAACTTAAGAATATTCAAAGGACAATAACGTAATCTGATCTCTAAGTTGTATTAACTATAATTTTCAGTATTCAATCACAAATCACTGCATATAGAAAGCAACTGGAAACCATGGCATTCATAGGGAAGAAAAATGTAGGCAATAATACTAACGACAAAAACATATATATTGGATTGGGCAGACAAGAAGTAAGGATATTTGGTGGTAATATATATATACACACACATATTATATATTTATTATGTATAAGTATATGTTAAAATATTAATAAAAATGTGTTTAATAGTTACAGATATGGTTTTAATGAATGCAGATGGGAAATTTTAGCATAGACTTGGAAACTCTGACTATATTTCTAGAAATTAAAAAAAGTCTAGGATAGAAAAGTACAATGACTCAATGAAATATTGATTGGATGAGCTTAAAAACTTATTGGAGGTGATAGATACAAAATTTGAAGGAAGAACAGCAGAAGTTGTTCAATTTGAACAACAGATTGAACAAAAAGGTGCAAAGCCGCATGCACCTGTGTACACTATCAGAACTTCTTACATAGACAAAATTATATTCCAGAAAGAAAAAAATATTTAAAAAGATAAAATGTTTGAATAAATATTGTTCATAAACTTCCCAAATATGATTTAAAAAAAAATGAAAACACCAACCGAAAGATCCAAGAAACTCAGCAAACCCCAAAGAGGATAAGAAGAAAATGAATCACACCTAGATTAGTTAAAGTTATAGACAAACTGCTGGAAATTAAAGATAAAGAGACAACCTTTAAAATAGATTGGGAGGAGGACACAGTGTCTATAAGGAAACAAGAATAATAATGACCACTGTTTTTTCTTAAGAAAGAAAGGAAGCTTGCAAACAGCATAGCATCTTATATAAAATATTTTCGAGTCAATGTCAAAACAAAAGTTTACATCTAGTGATATCCAGTGAAAGGTGAGAATTGGTCACCAGCAGTTTATTATTCTTTCTTCCACTTAGAGAGGAAACAGGTTTATTTGGAATTCTGAAAACACTGCCACTAGTTTCTTTAGGACATTTTTCCTGTTGTGTTTTCAGAACACAATAAATGTGTTTATTACAGAGGGGGAAATTTCTCCTGATTAAAATGGGAAAAGGATAAAAAAGTGGTTCTTTCTCCTCAACATCAAAGAGAATACTGTCCTCAATCCAAAGATAAAACTTGGCTAAATAATAACTCATTTCTGAGAAAAATCTTTGCCGTCAGCTACCATCAAGTTCTTTTATTTGCTTAGGCTTGTAGATTGATGGGAGAAATGTCTAGCTTGATCTTTCTTTTCAGTAATTTTTGCTTGATCTCCTGGGTTATGAGACTATAAGATGAATAAAATAATTAATATCACTATGAAATTATTATATTTGTGTTCACATGCGAAATGAGTATATTTCCCAAGGCTAATACAAAATATACTTATAGGCTATGTAATTTCTAGTCCTGTCAAAATTTTCCATGATGGTATTTATACAAACTATATGTAGATATAAAAAATTATTAAACATGCAATAATGTTATTAAATACACATTATTTTCAAGATTTTTCCTAAATATGAACATTTATATTTAAAATTGTTTTACTTGATTTCTATTCTCATAAATGCAATAATGTTATTTGTTGCTGTATTTAAATTGGCAAATATATAGTAGAGGTCCTAAATCCTTAAGATTTATTGAATAAACTACAAATTCAAAAACAAATCAGTGATAAAATATGGGAATAACTAATACCTGTAACTTATTTTTCCATATTATTCTCCTTTCAAGATTTTTCAAATTGGTCTTTCTGTGATATTTACTTTGTTTTGTGTTGAAACTCCATTTGTGTTTTTCCTTCTTTATGAATTTATTTGCTTTAATTTATGCTTTGGAGATTGTATAATTGAATTTAGCCTCCATGCTATATAAAATCAAATAAGCCATTTGATTCATCATGACCGATATGTTTAGTATAAATATTTATATAAACATATCGGTCATGATGAATCAAATGAATCAAATATATGAAATATATTTCAAACCTTAATTCTTTGATATGTGGTAACTTTTTATTTCTCAAAGTAATATTTTCTTGACTATTTTATGACATACAATTTTTTAGATCTATAAAGCTTAAGTAAATTATCTATGAATGTGCCTCAACAAATTGAACTGGCAAATGAGAAATTCATGCCCTAAATAACACCTTTGTTGCATTGACCATATTACCCAGAAATCTGTCAAGTCTCTTTTACTCTGGACTTTTTAAACAAGCAATGTTGATTAATCATGGAAGGAAGAAATTTTAAATGCCTTTCTTTTCTGCTACTAGGCATTAGGAATACCTAATTATGTACCACACAGATTAATGCAAATCAAAATTACAGGGTGAATGTAACATTTTACTAATTTTATTTACGTGTATCTGTGGAAAAAAAACATTTAATGAATTTCAGCTGTTTTACCTACAAATACTCTGAATACTTAACATGAGAGGGTGGGGTGGAAAGGGCCCAGTATGAATGATAGATGAAGTGTAGTCTCTGCTGTGGCTGTGACCATATTGGGCCTGTTAGGGTATGCAAACACAACTTTCAGGGGAATTGGAAGGACATTGATATGATGGACACAGGGTCCTAACGCATTCCCTTGATCTTTCCAGATCTTTTAGTAATAACTGAAAGTGAAAAAACTTGTTAATTAAGATCTGAAGTAATAAGGAGAAAAAAGAAGCTTTTTGATGTTTAACTGAAAAGGCTACTAAGTGGCAAGGCCAGATGCTATAGATTAAGCACACAGCTACATTAAATCAACAATTCTCTTTGTCAAAACACCTTTTCTTTTCTGAGCCCTTTGGTAGTGCTTGTCAAAAGCTCCCTGATATCAAAAATTTTGAGTAAATAATTCTTTTACAGACTTTGCACTGTAATTTATTTAGGTGATTGTCAGAGATTAAAGGGTTCTGAATTTCTACCAAATTATCCTCCTCTTAATTGGTAGAAAACGGTATCTTCATTATTATTTTTCCAGTCCCTTTTAATCCAAAGTAATGTCAAAACATCTAGTCTTTCCCTGAGAAAGGGAAATCATGGACAGTAGTTATTAAGAGTCAGATCACATTTTCTTCTTCGCTTATTTAAGGTCTTCAATTTGTGACACATTTACTAAAAATTCTTCTTTCTTTTAGTTCACTAATTACCAAGGACTGCTAGGCTGGTAGAGCTTGATTGTGATTCAAAGATTGTATTCAGTGGCAAGAAACAACTAGGCAAGGGAAAAGTGGGTTTTGCTGCAGTAGGCATTGTTTAATTTAGCTCTCTGGGGCTTCCAGAAAATCCTCCTTGTTCTGGGCCATTGTAAAGATTACCCCTCTGTATGTACACATAAGTGTTGATCAGTTAATACCAATTTGATGGTGAGTACATGTGGTGCTTGTTTTTCCATTCCTGTGATACTTCACTTAGTAGA
>CAUYRT010077137.1:0-35388 GCA_963574885.1 Lepilemur ruficaudatus
TCCAAACGCTTATCTTTTAATGCAGGGTGCTTAGTCCCCATGTGGTGAAGCAGTTTCGAAGGTTCCATGGCTTTGGTGGATAGCTGGTCACCACATATTACACAAAGTGGGCTTGGAGAACGTGAATCACCTGTTGCAATGAACGTGTAATTTAAGTAGAACTCTTGGTATTTTCTTTTAAATGCAGTTTTCATTTTGTTGGCAGTCTTAGAGTCTTCTGTTGTCTCATCATTGGGTCTTTCCTCCTTTTCAATGAAGCTCTCCAATGATGTTTGTTTTTTACTCATTTTTGTCGGGGTTAGCTTGTGAGCTTACCAAAACTGTGACTGAGACAAGTGTGCAGTGCAGGAAAGAGGCACGGACAGAAGTGGAAAATAAAATAATGGGCAGGCCACGCAAGGACTAAAATAAGTGTCAGCTTCTGACTTAGAGTCTGCCACCAGAAGCAGCTGTACAAATGAAGTACGTCAACTCACTTGCCACTACAAAGCCTGCTACCAGATGCAGCTTAATTGTCACTTGCCACTCACTGATAGGGTTTTGATATGAGTCTGAAAGCAACTGATTTATTATGGTCTCTGTGCAGTCAAACCTCTCTGCTTATGGTAATCTGGGTTTGCAGCCGCTCCCCAGCATTAGCGTCACCACCTCAGCTCCACCTCAGATCATTAGGTGTTAGGTTCTCACAAGGAGCGCACAACCTAGATCCCTCACATGTGCAGTTTACAGTAGGGTTTGAGCTCCTATGAGAATCTAAAGCCCCCACTGATCTGACAGGAGGTAGAGCTCAGGTGGTGATGCAAGCGATGGGGAGTGGCTGTAAATACAGATGAAGCTTTGCTCACTCACTCACCCACTGCTCACCTCCTGCTATGTGGCCTGGTTCCTAACAGGCCAGGACTGGTACCCGTCTGCAGCCCGGGGGTTAGGGACCGCAACTGTAAAGCATGGGTTGCTCACATGCATGGTGGCATGGCTGACTGTGAGTTGTGACGTGCTGCCACTGTCCAGCATCCTAAGAGAGTATGATACTACATATCACTAGCCTGAGAAAAGATCAAAATTCAAAATTTGGAGTACTGTTTCTACTGAATATTGCTTTTGCACCCTTGTAAAGTAAAAAAAAATCATAAGTTGAAACTATATAAGTCCAGGTTTGTCTGTATCAGTTTTGTCACTAACTTGAGACAGTCATTCCACCTGTCTGGTCTCATATGCCTTATTTGCAAAATGAGGAGTTAGGAAACGTGCCATGACAGTAAACTGCAGTCAGTCTCATGTGTGACTATGAAGGGAAAACTTCTCAATAAAATACTAACAAATAGAATTTAGCAGTGTATTCAAGAACAATGCATCTTGACCATGAAAGGTTTATTTCAGGCATGGGAAAAGGGTGTAAGGTTAGGAATTCTATCTGTGGAATTCAGTGCATAAATATTTTAAAAGAAAAAACCATAGGATCATCTTTATAAATTCCAAATTGTATTTGATCCTATTTAGCAACCATTCTGATAAAAGGAAACAAACTGCTGTTTATCATAGATCCCTATTTATCTTGATGAAATCTAGAAGCCACTAACAAATATCAATGAAGGACCTAAGGCATTCCTGTTATAGACAAGACTAAGACAAGTACGCCCACTGCGGCAGCCAGTCTGCAAAGACAGCAGCCAATGGGCATGACTCCTGGTATTAATGCCCTCAGGTAGTCATTTCCATATGGAATCGCACTAGCCTGTGACATGCTTAAGAAACAGACCCGGCATAAGTATCGTGGTGTTGATTCCAGGCTTATGCCTTAAAATGACCTTGCACCACACACACACTTTGTGTGCTAGAAGCCATACACCACATAAGACATTAAGACACCTAACTACTCCTCTGGAGACAGAGCCCACCAGCAGAGGATCTGCAGGCTGAGATGCCATGTGGTGAGAGAAGCACGTGGAAGAGCACTTAGCAGCCAGACATATGAGTGATGAAGCCAAAACATTAAGCAAAACCTGCTATTGTAAAATTTTTACATTTCAGTGACTGCTCTGGAGACTAATTAGCCACAGTAATTAAATCATCATGACACAGGTACAAGACTAGATATATAAATAAATGTCCCATAATAGAGAACCCACATATAAACTCAAGTGCCTAAGGGGATCTAATAGATATATAATATATATTCATTTACATATATATATATGCATATACCTAAGTGAGAGTCAAGCTGGTGCAGATAATATGAATCATACATGCAACAGAAGTTGCTTGGACAATTGACAGTCAGATGGACAAAAGGAAAAAAAAAACATTGTATCCCATCATAAACAAAAATAAATTCCAATGGATAAAATACTTCTATTTTAAATAATTGAACTATTAAAATATTAGAGGAAAACATAGGCAAATATTTTTATAATCTTGGGATGAGAAAGCTCTTATAAGCAATTTAAAGATTCAGATATCATAAACTAAATTATGTGATGAAATTGACTAAATAATAATAAAAATGGAAAATTTGGTATGGCAAAATCATACAACAAACAAAATTAACTAACAAACTGGGGGAAATATTTGCAACCTGTCTGACAGATAAATGAATAAAATCCTTACTATATAATACTCATAAATCATTGTGCAAATGATAGAAAAATGAGAGAAAGCTATGAATAATCATTTCACAGATGTAGTATCTAGTGTATGTAGTATGTAGTATCTAGTGAAATCATTCATAATTTAAAATGGAAACTTAAAATGAGATATATTTATGCCAATGTTAAATATTTTGAAGAATGAGAGCATTTGCTTCAGGAAATGATCACTCTTAAGTTGTTCTCCAGGGTCCAAATTTGAACATCTCTTTTAAAAAATACTTTTTAATTAAAGAATAACCCACTTAGTGAACAGTATTTAAAATCTAAATGCCCATCTTCTCAAAGCGTCATAAAGCAAAAGTCTGTGTAACTACCACAAGGTCAGGAAATAAAACATTACCAGCATCTCAAAAACCCACTTTGTGGCAGCTGCCAGTTACTGTCCCTCTCTCTCTTCCTGAGGTAACTACTTTTCTAATTTCACTGCTATCGTTTACTTTTACTCATCTCTGAGCTTTATGTAAGTAGAATCATTCTTTTACATCTGCCTTGTTTTGCTCAATAGTCTGTGAGATTTATCCTTGCTATTGCATGTAATTGCCATTCTAATGTGTGCATTGTTGAATAAAATATCGCCATATGAATATACACAATTTGCCATTCTAGTCTTGACGTTTGAGGTGTTTCCAGTTTTTGGCCATTATGTGTAATGATGCTGTGGACATTCTTGTTTGTATCTTTGTGTATATGTACAAACAATTCTGTCCAGTTTATATGGAGGACTGGAAATGCTTTCTCATAGGAAATGTCTATGTTCAACTTGAATAGATAATGCCAGACTGTTTTCCAAAGTTGTACCAGTTTACATTTCTGCCAGCAATGCATAAGTGGTCAGGTTGCTCCACACTATTGTCAACACTTGATAATATCAGTCTTAACTTTAGCCATTCTAGTATGTGTATAGTCTTTAGTTTTCATTTTCCTTATGACTAATGAAATCTAGCACCATTTCTTGAAAAAGCTTAAGACAACTGCTATTCAAGTACAGCAGGTCCTTGAATAACGTAGTTTCGCTATAATGTTAATGAGAAAATAAATCTATGGGCTGGGGCCACGGTTTACATGGAGTTGGCATGTTCTCTTCATGTTTATGTGGGTTTGCTCGGGTACTCTGATTTCTTCCCACATCTCAAAGATGTGCACGTTAGGTCAACTGACATGTCTGAAGTGTCCCCGTCTGAGTTGGTTGGGTGTGTGCATGAGTGTGCCCTGTGACGTGATGGGGTCCTGCTCAGTGTGTATTCTCATCTGTGCCCTCCCTGGCTAGTCACAAAAACATCATCAAACTTCTAAATAAACACCCTGAACTGGAATAATTGGGTAAATAATTATCTTATTTGTTTTTATTAATATTTCTTAAATATATGAATAGCTCGCATTTATTTCAGTGTTTCATATTAGAAACGTTACTGTCTTTATTTAGAAGTTTGATGTTTTCATGGCTTGAAATATGGGGAAAAAACATAAAATGTAGTAATTTTTAGATTTTAATTAGAAATATTTGTTTACAGGGCTGTTACACGCAATTGTCCTGGTGTGTATTGCCCAGGTCCAAGGGTGTCATTCAAACAGATGATAATGAGGACTGTGCAACCCTGCCAATGAAAAATCACAGGTATAGGAAGAAATGTCCTTTTCAGTTCTATTTCTACAGTAGCCTGGAAGCCGGTCCCCCAGTACACATGTGCAATAATCTGAGACTCAGATTTGGTGTTAAATGTTATTTGCCACTAAAAGGGAATAGAGATCCTTGGAGAATAGCTGACTCCACATCTTGGGGCTTGAAAGAAACCCCAACTTGAGAGTAAAACATTTTGTTTTTGCCAGTGCATGAGGATGCTATCAGAAATTCCCTGAGTATTGCTTTTAGGGGCACACTGTTCCAAGTTGTGACAACTGCATTGTCAAAAAGTGTAAAAGCAAGTGTCATTTAATAAAATGTATTAAAAGATATTTGTAAAATAAAAAATGATAAATGTAATGCTAAGTGCTTATTTTTATTAATTATAATGCCTATGGGATAGTTGATATAGGTAAGTGAGATTTGTTTCTATGAAGTATATACTGAATTTTTCTTTGTCAATGTAGGCAGGAATGGGTGGATTTAGGGAATTATGAGAAAACAAAATATTTCTGAGAAAAGAAAGAATTTTGTTAAGAATGGGAAGGACTGAATTCCAGAGAGTATATCAAGGTGATAAACAAGCAGGAGGACCCAAGAAGAAAGCAGAATTCACAGGCTACAAAGATTCTCATGTCTTAATTACAAAACCTGGATAAGCCTTCTAATGATAAGATGTGAATGAAACATACCCACATTTCCTAAAATGCTAACATACTGTATCAAAATTATGAATAAATCTAAGAAATCTATGAATAAATCTAATAAATTTATGAATAATAAATTTTGCAATGTAGGCCAGGGAACAAAAAGCAAAACTTTTTTTTTTTTAATGGGGGGCATTTGTTTTGTTTGCAGGCATGAGCTTGAAAAGTTCCACCTACAGGTAAAGTTTGATTATCAAAAGAAGGCCCTACTAAGACCCATCTAGGTTTGAAAGATCCTGTAAGACACAACTGAATCTCACGTCATGACCAAGTATCGTTTAATTAGGTCAAAACCCATCATCTTAGCAGGTTTTTGTGAGATGATATTTTCTTTTGAGTCTGGAAAGATCCTTGCAACCCTAGGGAGTTAGAAAAAAGTGAAGAAATGAATCAAAAGCATAGTATCATTACTTTTGTAATAGGGTAAATAAATAGCATAACAATAAATTTTGAAATCATGCTGATACTCTGTGAATGTCATCTGTTTTCAAGGTGATTGAATAATTAAAACATGTTGACTTGTTTTATTGAAATGTTTTAGATAATTTTCTTAATTAGATTTTAAATCAAGTTTTAAATAATTAAGAGAATTCATGAAATGCATAAATATTTATGTATTTGTGATGTTTGAATGTTTAGTAACTGTGTTAAGTGGATTTACAGATTTTAATAAATTGAATGTTAAATAGAGAAGCATTAATAGAAGTATTCTTCATTTCCAGGTTTGTATTCCTAAAACAAAAGCTTAATTTGGACACAACAAAAGATACAGTTAAGGGATATTTCAAGGGAGTCTCTTTGTGGTGATGTCAATATAGATAAATAAATAATTTTAAAAGAGAGCGTGGAAAAACTGGGAAAATCCGAATAAGAGCTGTAGCTAAGTTAGTAGTACTGGCCAATGTCTGGTTTTGACACGGACTGTGGGGAAGCTGGGGGAAAGGTACATGGAAACTCTGTGCTATTTTTTAAACTTCTTGTGAATCTTAAACTATTTAAAAATAAAAATGTTATAAAAATACATACGGATATTAATTATTGCAGATAGATCAGGCATAGGCTGCTCCAGTGGCACAGGCAGGTGAGTCTGTCCGAACCTGGGTCAGTGTCCCAGTGTCCCTTGGCCTCATTTGGATGCTCTGCCTACGAACTCAGGCATTGGCATGACCTGTGGGGTACATCTTGCTGCATCTGCTAAGCCAGCTTTGTTATTTTTATTGTTGTTAATACTCCCGTGGGATTTAATGCAACAGGAAACAGTTATGAGCATAAAGACTACAGAAACAGTCACATACAGTTATATACAGTAATTCTGTCCTTTGGATAGTGCCTCTTTAAAAATTAATCTTCAATCATTGTCCTAGATCATGTCTCTCCCAGCAAAAGTTTTCTGACTATTAAAGGTGCCACTCTCTCATTTAAAACCACCCATTGCTTCTCCTTGCACTTAGAAAAGAAATAAGTCTCCTTACGATGCCTCAAGGAATTATAAAATCTCCCTGTTGTTGACATTTCTAATTTCATCCTGTGCACATGCCCTCATTCTCCCAGGATCATAGCTACGTGGGCCCTTTCACTGTTCCTAGAACACACCCAACATGCCCCTGCCTGAAGGGCTTTGCATTTGCTTCCCCCTGTGCCATGCAGTAGTCACATGCCATCCACAATGACCTCACTTGCCACTCTCCCCCTCATAAACTGATACATTTTCTTTCTTTCTTAATTTTTTGTCTCCCAGTCTTAATCTACAGTGCCTAGGACATAATTGGTGCTCAGTAAACATTTTTTGAATGAATGAATGAATGAAAGCTCCTATTAATGGTACCTATTCTGGGAAGCATGAATGAGGGTGAGAGAACTTACATTCTACTTTAAGGCAATTTGATAGTCTTACACCAAGCATAAGCTAATTTTGCAACCAACTTAAAAAAAATACACACGTTTATACTTGGAATAGATGACTACAAAGGTAATTTCCAGCTTCAGCATTCTATGATCACAGGTTTTCCAAATTATTCTCTTAAGATACAAGGGAGAGAGCATAGTTTATCTCTAAATGGCAAGGTATCAAGATGGAATCTAGGAATTCCATTTTTCAGTTATGAATTAATGCAAAAGCATGAATCAATGTCAGTATCCAAGAGCCTGTTCAGATATCCCTTAATATACAGATTAATGTGTAGCACCTGTGTGCCCATCCTTAATTCCTACAAATATTAGGTCAAGAACATCAATTCTCTCTGGCCACCAGTCATGCTTGGGAGAAAAATAGAGGCAATGCCATTTTGGAGAGTGGAAGTGGGTGCTGAGGCAGTGTGACGAATGTTTGCAGATGGATTCTCCCCTTCTCCATCTGGTCTCTGCATATGAGAATGCAAAGTATGTGCTCCTGCATGTGGGCCCTGGCTTTGAGAGTAACTACTGTTAGTTTTGAACGGTTTGACTTACCTGGTACGAGGTAGGCAGATAACGGTTCAAAGGGAATGATTATTAGCTTTTCAATATATCCTTCCCTTTTCCATAAAGTATTTAGGAAGCCTTCAAAGATGCAGCAAATATGCCAAGACAAGATAAAAGCAGAAGAAAAAGAAAGGGCCAGGGGGGCATGAACATGAAATGGAACCAGAAATGAGGGTTAAACAAAACTATCTCTTAGACACCTTCGCTCTTGCAAATAGGGTGCATCCTTTCTCAAATAGCTGTAACCATTTTCAAACTCTACTAGAAAGAAAAACCAGATGGATTACACCTTTTGCGGTATTTCTAACATAAGGTAAATCAAATCAGTTGTTTTGTTTCCTCACACCTATTCCTAATAGAAAAGCAGAAAGGAATTTCTCCTAAAAGCCTGTGAAAAGAGATTGTTACTCTTAATCTCATTCTTGCAGTGGTATTTAATCTCATTACTTTTAATATGGGACAGTGGCATAACCCCAAGGTGTAATTAGGTTAAAACAATTCTATGACAATAGAGGTGATGGTGAGTGTGAAGGACACTTTACAATAAATACGTGTACCTTTAAAACAACCAAATGCATTTTCTTCCTTCAGTCATTCCAAGATGGGAATTGGCAGGCGTACTATTTTTTTTTTTTTTTTTTTTTCTGTACCAAATTAGAATCTGCCCCTAGGACACGGGAAACAGAGCTGGGGAGACTGATAGTTAAAAGCCAGCAATAATCATTTATTTCTGCCTCAGTGGTCAGACATATTTTGGGCATATGAGTCAGCACAGTGTGAGAGGAGTGTTTGGGCTAGACTTTCTATCAGAAGTTATGTAAATTTTTCAGAGTGATGAAAGCTGTCCTGGCTAGTTATTTAAGGCTTTGGGTAGGAGCAAGGCTGAGGAGGTAGGGGAACTGAACTTATTTTGTGGCTAGGACATCTCTAACTGGGCAACTTCTCTGTTCTAGCTCCCTCTGGAATGCCCTTTCTGGAGTTTATAATATCACTGTCTTAAGCCTAAGTTGCTCAAATTGGCCAGAACCCATGGGTTGTCAACTCTGAAATATCTGATCTCAGCCTGTCAAAAAATTCTTCCATATTAGATCAGACACTCAGGGCATTTCTGGCTGGGAGAAGGTTTATTAATTAAGTGCATTGTATGGTCTCAATATGTATGTGGTTCTTAAGGAGGAGATGGCAAAGATCACAGTGTATTTTCTGGTCACAGAAAGCAGACAGTCTAGGGCAAAGACAGGCAAGGATGCAACTCTCACAGTGCAAAGTAGAATGTGATCATTGCAGAACAAGCACAGGTATTTGGAAGCATAGAAGAGAAGAGTGTATTTTTAGACAAGGCTCTCGTACGTCTTTTTTATTGAGGGGTCTAGCATTTAGTAAACACAACATTTAGTAGACACTGAGAATTTAGTAGATAGATGAATGAGTACAAGAGTGTCAACTGTGCAAGAAAGAGTAGCATATGAAGATATGGAGATGAGTAGAAAAGACATTTGGGGTAGGAGAACTGCACAGAGAGGGAAGAACAAGCATGGTGAGTAACAGAGTTGGCTGAATCTGGGTAAAGAATAATGCATGCAGCGGGGTGTGGTGGCCCCTGCCTGTAATCTCAGTTACTCAGGAGGTCAAGGCAAGCAGATTGCTTGAGCTCAGGAGTTCACGACCAGCCTGGGTGACATAGTGAGACCCCCATCTTAATAAAGAAGCTATTTACAAAATTGTGCATAGGGTTAGAGAAAACCAACAAGGGATGAGGGGGCCACTGGGGAGCCATTGCTACCCTTAGAGCTGCCCAGGCAGGGGGATGGAGTGTTTAGAAGGAGTTGTGACTGCAGGTGAGGAAAGAGGACCATCACCAGTAGCCACAGCCTTTCATAGAGGAGCATTCCACTGCCAACCGTGCCCCAGGACAGAGGCAAGGAAATAAATCCCCCAGTCCTTCCTGCCTTCCTGTTTTCTGCTGGTGTCTCCTTCTCCTAGAGAGCAAGGAGACCCAAGGTGTGGTCCTTACAACTCAGCCTCATGGAGCACAGGGCAGGGCAAAGAAGAATAAAGAATGACTCTGAAAAGGAGAACAGAGCAAATCCAGCTCACATGGGGAAGGCCAAGCTCCTCTTGCTTATGGAATCTTGAGAGGTCGCATTTCATTCACGGCATGATGCCTTTGATCAGCATGGCGTTACACTGATGAATGCATGGATACTTCAGAGCAGTTTAAAGTGCTAAACTGTCCCCTCAGTTACATAGACTAGGCTTTCTAGAATACAGAATTAACTCTAGCTAATTTAATCTCCTTCATTCTATACACTCCCATTCCATAAACAGTCAGGGCTATCATTATTTTTTCAAGTGTCAATGACCTAGGTATGCACAGTATCACTAATTACGTGGTGAAAATACAAGATGCCACGGATGCTTCCCAAGACAAGTGACTCTTTTTAAGACTTTGCAAGTCTATTTGTCTCCCTTATTCAAAAACAGCAATTACACATCAAAACCCATAAATCCCATACATTTTATCAAGCTGCTAGGGGTTACAGAGTCACCTATCTTTAATTACAAGGACAGCTATAAATAAAACTCTGAGAAATACACTCAGATGTATGCTCCTGAGGTCAGTATAATATGCTAGATGTGGGAAAGGACATTTTGTATTGCAAGAATGTTGTGCTAGGAAAACAAAGAAGTGTTGGAGGGTTGTTAAGACTTTGAGAAAGTATTACGCATCTCAGAGGATACAAAGAGAAAGAGTTAGACAGATAAAAAAATATTTTTCACCCTGAGAGAAACTCATCCTAGTTCAGTTTGAATATCAGTGAATTGAGCCTAAAGTTTCAAACAAATTCTCTTGCACAAGAAATGTCATAAGATCATCTTCAAAATAAATAATATCTGACTTTGAGCTTCTAAGATGCTGGGCTAACAGGACATAAAATATCAACCCTTTTTGCTGTGTGTTCTTACTACCCGAAGAGAATACATCCTGGGCTTTAGTCTTGCATTGGGACCACAGCCAGCCCCCTGCCCATCGGGCTGCCAGGGAAGGAAACACGGGCCCCGGAATTTGGGGTAACCCTTGGCTTCCATTGTCTTCTATGTACCGGGAATCTCTTCAAGGCATTCACCTCTCTCTTCTCCTTCTTCATAGCATAGTCTTGGTGAGTTTAGATTTTCCTAAAGACTAGGTAGAGAGGCTGCCTGCCAGAAATGGGGTTGTAGAGGCTGCTACATGGCCCAGAGGCTAGTGAGAATTAACATACTATAGAAAACAAGACAAAATATTTCTCATCCTTTCCAAATCACTCAAGATGGAAATAACAAACCCACACTAACATCTATAAAAGTTATGGTGCCATGGTGGACTTCCCCAAAGCCCTGCACCCGTGGTGAGCCCTAGAGTGACAGTTCCCTCTAGCTCTAGGAGCTGGCCTGGAAGGTGTGGTGCTGACCCCTGTGGCCAGGGAGAGAACTCAGACCCGCCTTGATGAGCTTGCTGTCCATGGGGCAGCAGCCAGGCCCACCGCTGCAATAGCTGGGACAGGTGTCATGAGGGAGGGGGAGCTGCAAGGAGCTGCAGGGAGCATGGAGAACTGCCTGCAGCTGTCCATCAGGGAGCAACAGGGGTGGGAAACAATATCTGGACCATGTATGATGTCAATGACCAATACAGATTGGCTCGGCAGGCAATGGGAGGGTAAAATTGTTCCAAACAGGCCAGCATAGGTAGTTTTATCAAATAAGAGACAGCCTAGTACATTTGGGAATAAGAGGGGTTCCCTGGGAAGTAGACTCTCAGACAGAGATTTTGGTGCAGGAAGTTTGTTGGGAAGTCCTCAGCCAGGGAACCACCGTCATGAGGGAACACAACACAGAAGTGTGACTGAGGGGAAGGAAAAAATAAACTGCAAAGCAGTTACAGCAGAGGCCTCAGCAGACCCTGTGGGGAGCTCTGGGGCTGGGACAGCCCTGCAGAGGGATCTCAAACCGAGGCCAGGGATCCCAGCCTTTGCAGGTCCCAGATGGTCAATCCTAGGATGAGGCTGCTCTTAGAGACAGAGGGGCATAACCTTGGAAAAGGGAGTTCCCTCAGGCTGAGGGCAATTCCTGGGGAAGGAGTCATTGGTGAGCACTCGACAGGCAGCATGCCCAGGAGCTCGGGGAGTTATTGCCCCCATCCTGAAGGAGGGGATGTGAAGAGTGCACCGTTGCAACCACTGCTGCAGCCACGGTCCAGCTATGACACGTCTGGTGGGGCAAGGGAGGATGATGTATTGATTAGGGTGTGCTAGACTATGTGTGGGAACAAAGCCCCTGAATCTTATAATAAAGTTTTTGTTTGTTTGTTTTTTGGACTTGTCGTGTCTTTTGAGGGTTAGGTAGTTACTTGTGGTAACTTAGGTGTATGTGCTCCTTCAATCTTCCAAAGTTGCAGTAAAAGGGAAGAGAGGGAAGAAAGGATCCCACAAAGGGCTTTATGGTACAGCTTGCACGTTGTGCACTTAGCTTCCTTCTGTTTTCCCATCACGTGAATACAACTTCATAGCGGGAGAGACGGGGAAATGCAGTCCCCCACATGCCCAGGAGAGGAAGTGGGGTTGGTGAGCACCCAGGCAATCTCTGCTTCATGGATGATCGCAGTGTCCGTACAGAGCAGGATACACTTGCTAGCATCTGGTATTAAATGGAACAACTCAGCATTTTTCATTTGTGTATAAAAACGAATATTTTAAAATCTTTCAGATTTGGTTTTTCTCCAGCAACACTGAGTTGCTCTAAAGTTATAGAAGTCTTAAAAAATAAAAAACCCAGCCAGGTGCGTTGGCTCATGGCTGTAATCCTAGCACTCTGGGAAGCCCAGGCAGGAGGGTCGCTTGAGCTCAGGAGTTTGAGACCAGCCTGAGCAAGAGGGAGACCCTGTTTCTACTAAAAATAGAAAAATTAGCCGGGCATGGTGGCATGCACCTACAGTCCCAGCTACTCAGGAGGCTCAGGCAGAAGGATTGCTTGAGCCCAAGAGTTTGAGGTTGCAGTGAGTTATGATGATGCCACTGCACTTACCCAGGGTGACAAACAAAAAAAAAAAAAAAAAAAAAAAACTCACCAAATATATACTCACCAATTATACAGTGCAAATTATTTATTGAAAGTAACAAAATAATGTTTTTAAAGCTATCACCAATGCTCCCTTCCTGCCTGGTAGTTTGGTGTTTTTGTGCAGAACATCTGTCAAACCTAGGAGAGCAGAGAGGCTGAAGAGAGGTTAGGGAGGGATCTGGGGAGGTGGAGGGTGGTAGTTCATCCACAGGCCCATGAGTCTTTCCAAGGAGTTGGAACATTATTCTGAGGGTAACCGGAAACACCTGCAAGCAGGATGGTGACCTGCCACCTCCTATCTAGAATATGATCCCTCATGTAAGTAGGCAACACATGGTCATTATCTGGACAAGCATGCAATCACATTGTGTGCCAGAAATTTATCTGTAGCTTAGATCAAGATATCCATTATGTTGCTATTTATAACAATTCAACTTAATCCAAAGGAAAATTTATTTTTTCATAATCCTCTTACTTGAGCTGCTTCCAGAATTACATCTAATCAAATGAAGCCACCTGCTTTCAAGAGAGAACTTCCAAAGCATCTGCCTAGCATGCAGTCCTCCTAACTCCTTTCTCCCCTCACCAACGGATAGAGCTAGATGTTTAGCCCACTCTCAGGACAGCCTATGCCAACTCTTTATCCTACAGTAAATCAAGGACTCCAAAGCTCTTCCGACAGGGACTTGGTGGCAGAGGAGAGGCACAGGTGTGCCCTGGCAGGAGGCAGTAAGGATTCCTGAGTCATGGCTGAGCCAACATCCTGGGTGATTCGCTTCCTCCTGCTGGTCAGACTTAGCTGAAAATGAACCTCCGACAGGATGTCTTTGCATAATTTCTTCCTCCTTCCTCCCACTCCTGAAGCATTCAAATTGGGGACAGCACATCATTGCTGTTTTTCATTTTTCTGCCTAAAATAATGACTGCCTAAGAACAGGGACTCCACCTTATACATGTCATGTGGGACACTGTATTTGGCAGAGCTCTTCGCCCTTTGCAGGGGATCAGTAACAATTTGTTATAGGTACGGGAGAGGGCCCCCAGCTTGTCCACTAAGTGTTTGTGGGACCCCAGTGAGTTGATCACTTAACATTTTTGACCTTCAGCCTCCGCATCCAAAAGTTGAAGAGGTTGGATGTTCTCTAAACTCCTCTAGCTCTCAAGTTCGTGAATCCAACAATTTAGGTCTTTAGGGAGATCATGGTGCACTGTTGTCTCTGGAGTTAGGTAGATGTGTATTTGAATCCCAGCTCAGCTACCGGCCAGCTGCGTGATCTAGCAAGTTACTTAACTTCCATGAGGAAAACAATTTCAATTTTGTATCTTTGTGTTCAGGAATGGAAGATACATAGTTAAAGAATCCAGCATACAGCAGGCATGCAAAAAACACAGGTTTAATATATGAGACTAGACGTTATACTTTGAAGAATAATACTAGAAGTCTGTAAGACTGGAAATTCTGGTGTGAAAAATGATGTTGGTAAGAGTCCCTTCTGGTTTTAGGTACCTCTTGTGGCCGGGCTCTGGGGTCAACACTGGGGTTAAAAGATACATAAGTTTGTTGAGAAAGCAGGCAAATTGATGGATGGAATCAATTATGATGAAAATGAAGCAGATCACTTTTTATTGGGGATGATTTCTTCTGAAAGCCAATAAAATAAAGCAAAAGAGAAATAGTCCTGAAATGTAGGGACTGTTTTACAGAGAGGAAAGTCAGAAAAAGTGTACTTTCAGATGTTTAGACCTTTGTAAGGTCTAGCCTGGCATAGACCTACACCATCCATGAAGCTGCATGTGCTAGTGTATGCATGTGTGCGTTTCTGTGTGTGTGTGCACACGTGTGTGTCTGCATGTGTACACACACACACTTACCCCTTTCCAGCAAACATTCCCAGGCTTTGCAAATGTGATCACAAACTCAGATGGCAACAGCATCAGCATCTGTCATCTTTTCACACTGAGAGCAGCAGAACACATTGACGTAATAAGAAAACACATCCCTCAATCATTCTGGATGAAGGGCTCATGCCAGATAACTATATTTCTAAAATTGAGAACTCTGTGTGCATCTTCCAAGTGATGCCGGTAAAAGGTTCGCTCACTCATAAATACAGGGTGAAATAAGTACAGCTGGCACTAAGGGGTGGATTTTCCCAGCAAGGGACCCCCTAAATGGCAGCTGCCTGCCTGAAAAGGGCATGTGAGGCACTGAGCTTGGGTGGCCGTTTGTACCCTCCCTTGCCCCCTTGTTGGGTCGAGCCCCAGAATATTCACTTGGGCTGGGAGGCAGCAGGATACACATGGTTGCCACATGTAGAGGGCTGTGCACTGGAATGCACACTGGACCTGAACTGATGAGGATTATATGCGGGGTCCTGGGAGATGGCCATCCTCCCCTCTCCATCTCTGTGGACTGTGAAAATCTGTGACTCTCGTGCTTTGGGGACTTTGTATGACTCGATAATATTTTTGAGGCATATTTATTTTCTTTGTTTGCCTTTGCTATGTCTGATTTCCCTTTTTCTCTTTTACCCGTTCATGCAGGCTGTCTGCTCTGGGCTTCATCGGCACAGACAAGGTAAACGACAGGGCAGAAAGCAGACATCACAGGCAGGAAGATCTGGCATTTTCTTTATGAGCCTTCATGAAGAGTCTGAGAGGTTTTAGAAGTAAAAGGATGAGAGGATTCAGTGGCAGAGGCAGGATGACCTAGGGGGCAGAAGAGAGAATGGGGCTCACTTGTGCCCTTCCTCAGTCCACAAAGCCCAGGGCTGCAGTAGGAGTCAGGAGGCAGCCTGGAGCCGTGGCCCAAGGAAAGAATGCTTTATGGGGTGTCTTGGTAGATAGGACCACAGGTGATGTGACCCAGGGGCCCAAGCAAACAAGGACAATGGATATCCCCTTGTAATCCGGGTGTGCTCGGGGCCAAACACTAGATGTCCCCACCATCCATCTACTCCAGGAACCATAGCTTAACTGAGTGGATGATTAAGGTCAAGTTTCACAATAAGCCCGGGATGAAGGAGATGCTAGAATAAAAATGAGGCTGACTTCTAGAAAATAAAGAGAAGTAATTTTTCGCACACCTGAATCTGTGAGCTGGCATTCCTACCTACTACACATGGATGATGAACATTTTCCAGATTAGCTGTTGGTCTTTGTTGTCTGTTTGGAGGCTGCTCTAGGAAACTCTGAGGCTGTCTCCTCACACCTGCAGAGAAGGCCCCCACAAGAGCTCTGGGAGTTGTACTGGGACTGACAGCTCTGCAAGCCCTCCTCCGGTGGATGACCCTCCATTTCTTCCCTTTCATGAAATGTTTGCTTTTTTCAGGCAATTAAGACTGTGCATCCTGAGGGTGCAATAAATCTCCAACTGGCATCATCCTGTCCAATTTCTGTTTCTTTCTCTTTTGGCTTAGTCTCTTTGGTCCCTGTGATATCAGGGCTGTGCAAGAGTGCTGTGCGGGCTGGGCCAGGGCCTGGGGATTGCTGTCTCTAGGAGACAGAGCTTTGGGGACCAACCATGTCTATGCAGCCTTCTTCCCTTCTTCCCTTCTCTTCCTTCCTTCCTTCCTTCCTTCCTTCCTTCCTTCCTTCCTTCCTTCCTTCCCCTTCTATCCCTTCTTCTCTCCCTTTTTCATGCTTTTCCTATTACTTCTTTGTAGTTTATTGAGTGCTTGCAATAGATCACATTCTATGTTCAGTGATGACAATACAGTGAGGAGCAAGGTGGGCATCACTTGTCCTTTCTTGGAGTCTTTATTTGAATGGGGAAATACAGATAATGTGAATAGGCAATCTACAGTTCTCCATTAGGAGTGTTCATATATAGCACCTAGTGCTAAGAATCTCATAGGAGGGGAAGTAAATTTGTCCATAGGAGGTGGGAATCAGAAGAGTCTTCCTAGAGGAAATATTTACTGAAGAAATATTAGCCATGTATAAGGAGTTTGAGGTAGGAAAGTAGTGTTAGGAGAGAGGGAAGGGCAGAGCTGAAAAGACAGGGAAGGCGTGGAGTGTTAGAGGGTTTGTATTGTTTTAAAAAATATATTTAACAAACCTATAGTATTTACTATACCTGACGCTATTGAGTAGATACTATGCTTACCTGCATTTGAAGGATAGGGAAACCAAAGCATATGGAAGTTAAGGACCTCGCCCAAGAAGTTCAGGGTGGCTGTCTCTGTGGTAGGGTGATTGCCTGAACCATGACTTCACAGACACTGTTGGGTCAGGAGAGCTGAAATCCCGAATAGCAGGCATCTAGGCACAGGATTAGCAGAGTGATGACCAATATGGTGCCTCTGTGTGGAATCGAGATGCTCTGGTCCAGGTCATTGCAGACTGCTCTGCTTTCAGGTCTTACACCCAGCCAGAGTCAATTCTCTTAAAACAGACCCTTTGCTCCAAGCATTTCTCAGTCCTTTCATTTATTTCAACCATCAAGTCAACTTTATTTACATCAACCATTTGCTGAGCAAGGCTTTTTCACTGAGAGAGTTATAAGGCGGATGGCAGTCTGGCCTCTACCAACATTAGCGTACACTTTGAGTGAAACAATTCCTGAAAACAGCCCTTAATAAGTTACAGATACATCATGATACTCTCATGAATTAATTAAATAAAGCATGTACTTGGGAGACTAATAGCCAACTCAAAATAAGCATCCTATGTTTGCTAATTATTGTATCTGCCCAATAGCTACTGACTTCCTCGTATTAATTTTGTCCCATAGCTTCATTTCCTGCCCCTTGTTTTTTTGTTTTTGTTGATGTTATCTTGCTTTGCAACTTATTTATCTGGCTTAATTGATAAAATCTGATAAGATCAGGGCATATATAAAGAATAAAATCCTGCAATATTTGGGTAATTTTGAGGCTTAGGATTGTATATCTCTTTTGAAATTTTGCCATTAAAATATTTGTAAGGAGGATCATTCCTAGCAAAGTTTTCATGGAGCCAAGTCTTCCTCTGCACTTTCTACTCCTCTCAGCTATTTATAGGAGGGAATTTGGTTTAGAATGACCATCAGGAGCTATCCTGGAGTCTCAGAAGGCAGCTGAAAAGCATAGACCACAGATGTACTTTGGTGTGATGATAAGCATTCATTCATTCATTTATTCATTGACCCAGCATTATTAAGTGTCAATACTATGCCAGTTCCAAGGTGCTCTGCTCCTAGTAGTCTATCAGGTACACAACACATCATCTCTAAAATAGGTATACAAGGGCTGTCTGGAAAGTATCCAGTCATGCAATACTATTCTTCTTACATTAACAATGGCTGGATACTTTCCAGACATCCACCCATGTGTGAAGTGCTGTCGGTGAGTGTGGGCAATGCTTTCTCAGAGAAGGAGAACTTTGGGATGGCCCTTGAAAGAGAAGAAAATGTAGCAGAAGATTCCAGGCAAAGGAAACATGCAAAGTCATGGAGGTATAGTAGGGAAGTAACAGGTTGTTGGATACTTAGAAACAGCGGTAGCCAGCTTCTGAGACTGTCCCGGTTATTGTCATCTCCGATATCCATGCCCTCGTGTAGTCCTCTGCCACACTGAAGCAAAGCTGGGTAATTTTGAGTTTTAAATAGCTCCTATAAATAGCTGAGAGGAGTAGAAAGTGTAGAGTATGACTTGGCTCTATGAAAGCTTTGCTAGGAATGATCCTCCTTACAAGTATTTTAATGGCAAAATTCCAAAAGATATACATGATCCTAAAACTCAAAATAGAATACTATTGAAGTGATGACATGTGGTTGACAAGTCTGACCATACAAGACATTGTTTCTTCCAGGATGGTCTTTTGGATTGTCCACTCTAGCAGAAGTCAGTTGCAATATTGTGAGGATCTTGGAGAGAGGCCCTTGAGGGAAGAACTAGGTCCTCTTGCCAATAGCCAACACCAGCTTGCCAGCCACGAGTGTGTCCCACCTTGGAGGAAGCAGATCCTCCTGCCCTGGGCCAGGCTTCAGATGACTGCAGTCCCAGCTAACCTCTGATTGCAACTTTGTAAGAGACTGAGCCAGGATGCTCATAAATTCCTGACATACAGAAACTATCAGATAATACTGCAGTCCCCAATCCCTGGGCCGTGGACCAGTACTGGTCAGTAGCCTGTTAGGAACCAGGCTGCACACAGGAGATGAGCAGTAGGCAAGTGAGCAAAGCTTCCTCTGTAGTTACAGCCACTCCCCATCGCTCACATCACGGCATAAGCTCCGCCTCCTGTCAGATCAGAGGCAGCGTTAGATTCTCACAGGAGCATGAACCCTACTGTAAATTGAGCACGCGAGGGATCTAGGTTGCACGCGCCTTATGAGAATCTAATGCCTGATGATCTGAGGTGGCGCTGAGATGGTGATGTTAGCACTGTGGATTGGCTACAAGTACAGATTATCATTAGCAGAGAGATTTGACTGCACAATAAATGTGATGTGCTTGAATCATCCCAGAATCATACCCTGCTAGGCCCAAGCAAAAATTGTCTTCCAGTCATGAAACCAGTCCCTGGTGCCAAAAAGGGTGGGGACCACTGTGATAATAAGTTATTATTGTTGTTTTAAGTCACTAAGTTTTGAATTGACCTGTTGCACAATAAATAGTCAACACAAAACACTTTGGTCTTTTTTAACTCCACCAGTAGGTCCACTCCCTTCTTGCCCATTGATCGACTATTTGTGATGGTTAGTTTTATGTTTTATGTTTCAACTTGACTGGGCTATGGATTGCTCAGATTAAACATTATTTATCGATGTGTTGATAAGAGTATTTCTAGATGAGATGAGCAGTGAACCAGTAGACTCAGTGAAGCAGATTTCCATCCCAGTGCGGGTGAGTTTCATCCAATCGGTTGAGGACCTGGACAGAAAAAAAGGCAGAGAAGAGCAGCATTTCTTCCTTTCCTCCTTGCCTCCTTGAGCTGGGACACTGGTTTTCTCCTGTTCTTGGACTGGGATTTACACCACTGGCTTCCCTGGTTCTCAGGCCTTTGGAGTTAGGTTGGAACTACAGCACTTGCTTTCCTGTGTCTTCCTATCATGGTACTTCTCAGCCTCGTGTGTGTGTGTGTGTGTGTGTGTGTATGTATGTGTGTGTATTCCTCTATATGATAGAATGGTCTGTTTCTCTGGAGAATTCTTACTAAAACATAGTTCATAGGTGGGGAACCCTTGGGCCATTCCTAGGATGATTCTGCCTGAGTGCTTTATGCCGGAAAAGAATTTCCAGTTTGCATCCTCTGGGAATCAGGCCTGTTTCAGCCATGTGTCAGCATTCCTCCTTTATTCCAAACTTTATAAGGGATGCAAATTATTTCAGAAAACTTCAACTCTTCTTTCCCCTCATTTGTGATTTGGATAAGCAATGGTCCCTAGAGACTGAGCAAAAAGAAACAAAAGGAGGAGCTATGGGTATGGCTGATCTATAAACTGGGAAATTTGCTCTAAATAGCAGAGAAGCAGTTAAAGAATCTATGTAGGGCATGGTAGACTGATCTTATGCTTCTCTTTCTTGTATATCGCTGTGTTTGTGTCCCTCTGTCTTCCTGCCTGGAGCCTCAGACACAGTGGCTAAGGAGTATGGTAGCCCAAGCAGTGGTGCTTCCAAGACAGAGGCCCAGCCAATCGCCTGCTAGACCTCAGCCTGTCTGCTGCTGCCTCTGCACAGCTGCATCTACCCTGGATTCTGAGTCACTCTTCCTTTTCTCTGTTTCTTTGTGGCCCCATCAGCATATGTCTATCCCCAGCAGGGCAGGCCCAGGCCCATCTACCCATCAAGCCAGTCCCAATCATAACAGAAATCCTGCTAGAGGTCCCAAACCACAAGTCCATGAAGTCTGGCATGAAAGCCCTCATATAGGGGCAAGCTCTGCATGCTTGAAGCCACTAATACATATCATACCACTCCCTCTTTTCTCCTTGCCCTATGCTGGCCTACCTCTCAGGGCTCATGTCTCAGTTTCTCTGACAAGCACTCTTGCTAGATGCTTAGACCAGTGCCCTGTCCCATACCTTGGGAGTATGCAAGGTCCCTATGTTGCTGCCCAGCTCTCAATGACCCCTTCCCCTCCTGGAGGACCAGATGCTGTTGCTCATCAGCTCTTTCATAAACCACTGCCTCCTAAGTAGAAGGGGCAATGCCTGGAATCACAGCCTGGCCATTTTCTGACTTTTTTCTGTGCCAGACACTACCCACCACACAGGATTATTTTCAGAAACAGGAATTGCCTGCATCATGTTTGAGTTCATTAAAATTTCTGGACACTGGACAAGACCATCCTCATCCTACCAGGTTTCCTGCTTGCCCACAAATGCAGATAATTCCTGCATTTGCTGCGTGTTTCCCAGACAAGCCTCTGATGTCCCAGTGTGCTCTGCACTGTCTCTCCATGGGTATTAACAACGTCGCCACTTCTTTGGTTCTTTGGAAAGACGACAATTGGATTTAAGGTTTGGTTCTTACCTCCTTACCTTACCAAAGACCTGTTTGGTGGGAAGTAGAGGAAGAACAGTGTTGGGAAACCCCAGAGATGCTCTGAACCCAGGTGAGAGGGTGGAAACAGGCTCCTTAGCAGCAAGTGTCCTCACCTTCTGCCCTGCAGGAGGATGGTTCCAGAACTCAAGAGTACTGTAAGTCCACTCTGGGCCAAGGCATGGGGAGTGAGTCAGACAGACAGGCAGACTTCAGAACCTGCACAATCTCCATTTGCACTTCTATCCAAGCTACCCAACTATACGTGACATCTACATAAACATAGTGTTACTATGCAGAAACTTAACTGCAAGACAAGTTCCCTGGTCTCCTTTGAAAGAAAGACCTGTTTGTTGTTCTCCTACAAGGCCCCCCCTGGAGAATCCACTGCTCCAGTCCTTTTTCTCTCCCTCAAGAAAATGAGCACTCCAGGTTCACCCTGCCCAGAATAGTGTCTTTCACCTGAAAGACTCTTCACGTACCGTGGCCCAGCTCAAAAGTCATCTCTGTTATAAAACTGTCACTACTCTGAGTTTTTGCCTTTTCCTTAAGATTTCCACAGACCTTTGTTCATAGCTCTGTGATGGTGACCTTTAGATTTGATTTGAATTAATTATGCGACGGAATTACATTTTACAAGTGTGTGAATTCATGAAGGGCAGGTTTCATGATTTATTTATTTCATTTCGTAACCCCAGAAGTTAGGAAGTGCCCAAGTACATGGTAGGTGCTAAGTTTTTACATGATAACCGACACTGGGCAGGTTAAATTAAACCAGCATTGTCATGCCTTCGGAGAGGCTGCATTTCTATTCCACACACTGTTCTCACTTCCGTCATCTGTCTCATCGAGTCCCCTGACCCTGGAATGTCTCATCCTCTCCCTTGTTGCCTGGCCAACTCCTGCTCATCCTGTGAGACATGACTCAGCCGTCTCCTGCCAAATTTTGAAAGCCCTCCTGATCTTTCTGGATTGTTTCAGACATGCCCCCTCGAAGTCTCTACAAAACCCTGTGAGCATATTTCTATTACTGCGCATGGTCTTATATAATCTCCATGCAACTGCCTCTACCATGAGACTGTGAGTCTCTGTGTAGCAATTTCCAACATGCGGTTAAACAGCAAGGACATGTTTGTCTCACGAATAAACGGAAGAATGAGTGAGTAGATGATTTTTGTTGACTACCACCATTTGACTCTTACTGTTAAA
Organism: Lepilemur ruficaudatus; assembly: GCA_963574885.1. Taxonomy (NCBI): domain Eukaryota; kingdom Metazoa; phylum Chordata; class Mammalia; order Primates; family Lepilemuridae; genus Lepilemur; species Lepilemur ruficaudatus. Next base: position 22,211 of record CAUYRT010077137.1, read on the forward strand.
ATTCTAGGAAATCCTACCCACTGGGTAGGTCACCATCCAGTGGCAATTATGTGAAGATTTGATCCTGGACGCCTCCAACTAGAAATCACAAAGGAAGCTCAAGGTGGCTCGGGATTCCTCCTAGAACTCTCACCTCAGCCTTTCGGCTCCTTCATTCACAGCTCCCTGCTTGAACTTAGCATGAGTGAGTGGAATGAATCCTGCCACATGCTGACTGCACTCAACTGTAGTTCAATTATAATTTATGGATCGCTCTGGTCGTCACGGGCCATTATCACAACCAGATGCCGTGGCCTTATTACGGCACCTGCTCGCATCCATCTTGTGCAAATGGACAGTCAGACGCTAAGTGCCTGTGGGGACCGTCATTCCCAAGCTGTGCAGGTTAATAGTGGTCTCTGATTATTCTCAGATTATGTCTCTAGACTCACATTATAATTTGTGTTCCCCATTTAGGAAAATAATGACAACACATGTGTTACAGGATTTGCATATTTTTAACCTTCTCAGTTTGTTTCAACATGTATCTTACTTTCTGCTAAAACTAGGGCAATTTCTTTCTTTTTTACTATCACTTGATGAAATTGTTTTTTTTTTCTTTCTTCTTCAAAAATGTGGTTATAGTTGGCTATTAATTCTCTATTGTGCCCTAAACTTATTGCCATTTCAAAATTGGGCATTTTGTGGTTTTTTTCTCTTTTAAAAATGTATAAGAGCAAAAATGAGATTTATGAACTACCTAATAATATACATCAATGTTATAGTTATTTATTAATAAAATACTGTATAAGTTCTGTATTCACAGAGAGAAAAAATCATTTAATTAAGAAATAAGGATCTCTGAGAGTTGTTTTCTCTCTGTAAACATTAGCAGATGATTTGAAATTTACATTCTGCCAGTAGCTTTGCCATTTAAAAGATATTTCTTGTTAAAAGCTAGAGTGTTTGTTGCATTCTGGAGGCCTTTTCACGGTAAGCACTTTGCAATCACATTGAACACGTTCCAGGCAGCTTGTTTGGTTTTAAGAGACAGAGGCTAAGCTCAAAATAGCTCAGGTAAAGGACGTTTCATCTTATTTGGCCAGGAGCTCAATACCCATTGCACCTTAAGGAAGCAGGGACTGGAGCTCACTCAGCTGCACAACTGTCCTCTCCTGGCACCTGCTTCTCACCGCACACCTGCTGAATGTTCCTCTCTCTACCACTGGCATCTTCTCCTGCTCTTTTCCCTTCGTGCTGTACACATACATTTTTAATTGCCACGTCCTTAACTCAGGATCACGAATTTGATTTACCGTTTACCAGAACTTCTAACTCAGGTTCATAATTGCCTTGATCCAAATTCCCAAGAATGGAACTCAAGCATCCCAGCCCCTCTTTCTGAGCCAAATATCACAAGTGATTGGTCATGGATCTCTGGGTAAAATGTCCAGCCCTGATCTAATCAGATCCGACAGCAGGAGGGATCATGTGTCATAAACATGACCTATTCAGGTAGAGGGGCTGATGGTGGCAAAGAATACGAGGGCTGTCTGGAAAGTATCCAGCCATGTAGTATGCTCTCATTATATTAACAATGGCTGGATACTTTCCGGACAGCCCTTGTATGTTTTGAATGCCACGGTAATAGGTAAGCCTGCAAATACAGCGGCGGTGAACGAGGCAGATAAAATCCTGCTTTCGTTGAGTTTTCATTTAATGGGTTGAGAGGAGGGAGGTAAAAGAATGAACAAGCATATGAATGCCTAAAATAGTTACAGTGGAGATAAAGTCTCCAGAAGAAAATAAAACAAAGAGTGTGATGGAGCGTGGTTAGTGGGGGTTGGGCTACCTTGGTCAGGCACTGCCTCCCTGGGCCATGTTCTAGCCATGGTATGAAGGGCAGGAAAGGGCTCCTCACCTAAATATACACAGAATCTATCGGCAACCCCACATCTCTATTTCTACATGTATGTAAGTTTCTGATTACTAATAGTTTCTGCTTCCTCCTGTCTTTTTCTTACATGTTTTCTGGACACTCTCAGTTTTCCCCTGAACGTTTAGATTCAGTTCCAACTGCTGCTGGCTCTTACTGGGTTCATATTTTCAAAGCTCATCCTGCTAAAGGAGACGACCTGATTGGCCCAGCTCGTCTCTTCTCGCAGTGTGCTGCCATTCATCGGATTGGCTGCTCTTGTCAAGGGTCTTGTCCACCTTTAGAGCAGTCAGGTTTGGCAGAGGTGGAGAGTGGGTCGTGCTCTCCTGCAGGGGCTATGGGGAGGCTGTTTCAGCTAGAAAGCATTGTTGGGTGCAGACACCATGACTGAAATGTCTGGATTTAAGCGCCCACCATGTACCAAATGCCAGATTGAAGATGAGTAAGACATGAAGTTCACACCTAGCTGGGGACTTCACACAGCCTCCCTATCAACACAAACCCTTCTCGTTGTCCTAGTGCCTCCTTTATATGAATATATTTCTATCCCGGTGCTCTCTTCCCTTTATTGGTCGTTTTTCTACATATCATTCTAGTTGAAACTGAAACTACGTGAATTGCCCAAGGTCAGGGTTCTAAGTCCTTGACACCCTCTGTTCTATGTGTTTGGCAACTCATCACAACAGCAAACCAGCATTATATTGCCCTAAGGCAGTGATTCTCAACTGGGGACAATTTTGCCCTGCAGGAGACTTTTGGCAATGTCTGAAAACATTTCTGGTTGTCATGACTTGGGTCGTGACATCTGGTGGGTCAAGGCCAGGGATGCCGCTAAGCTAAACATCTTCCAGTGCACAAGACAGTTCCCTGCAACAAAGAATTGTCCAGCTGAGGATATCAACAGTGCTGAATATCAACCCTGCCCCAGAGCATCCTAGACAGTAGATGACTTAAGATGCCTCATGATGACATTTTGACCTCTGTCTTCCTTCTCCGGTTCCCAAATTATTAATAGCCTTTTAGAAATGGCAAAGTTTGCTTGTTAGGCAGAGAAAGATCCTGATTTTGAACTTGATTCAGCAAAAGAAGCTGCCGCTTGACAGTGGAAACCCAACATATATTACTCCACAATCATTCATCATCTTACTCATTTTTTTTACGTACGGCATAAGTCAATATCACTCCCATTAATATTTTGCATAGCCTTATTATACATTTAATAAAATGCATGACCTTTAAAAATCATAATGTCCCCAAGGACTTGTATATGATACCACATAATTTTTCTTGAAACTGGGATCCGCCTTGGAGAATGACTTCAATTTGTTTTCCAGACACATTGACGTAAATCACTATTTCACCAACTGATCACCAGGCCATTTGCTGGCCTACAATAAATGTTTCCCAGCCTTCAAACCTTTTATCACAGAAAAGAAACCATAGGTTTGTTTTATTTTTAAAAGCTATAAACTGAAACAATGACTCTTGCCAGGCAATGAAACCTATAACATGATGTGTTAAATTTCTGATTTTTGCTATATTTTACCAATAAAATAAATAACTGAATAAAGAAAATATAAGATAAATAGTGCTTAGTGTCCTCCAAAACAGCATCCAAGGTAAAGGTTTATGAATAGTTTATTTGAGAAAGTGATCGCAGAGAGGAGAGGCGAGGGTTAGGGGAATAAAATGGGAAAGGAGGGAAATCCAACACAACCTGCACGTGAGTTGGCCTCCTGGTGGGTGACTGGTCACCTCATACCATGAACCTCTGGGAAACCTTAGGAAATACATCAGTCTGGGTAAGAAAGAGGGAAGCATTTGTCTGTTAGCCACCAGCACTCATTGGTCAGGGTGTCTGCTTCCCCACATTTCATTTGTGAGAATTAGATGTTCCAGAGATGCCCAAGAATAGGAAGAGACGGGGGGCCCCAAACAAGAAAATATTAGGTTGCACCTGCAAGAATCTAGAGGAAGCCTGTGCAGAACTTGTCCCTGTAGAGGTAGCTGCAATGAGAGGTAAGGCCCAGAGTGCTTAAAGAGGGAGCAAGGGGTGTTTGAAACAAAACCCTTCAATGAGGCATTGAAGTTAAATTTCGTCATATTATCTTTGTATGTGTAGTATATATTAATAAATGAATATATATAAGTCTGAGGTACTTCCTATACAACCATATATGCCTATATAATTATCAATATATACCCCTCTAAGTATAAGTACATATACACAATATACACACATGCACACATATACATGTACACATATAATTTGTAGGTATATAATTTAAGTAAACACTTATACACGTGTTAAATACTTATATAATATTCGATAATAGAAATCTTCAGTACTTTCCTCATCTACAGCTCAGTGTCACATAAGAGGTATGGTACTCTCATTTTGGCTACATTTGAAGGGAATTACTATTTGACCTTGAAATGTGTGACTTATTGGAAGTAGATGACAAAGTGTGCTCCTCTAGTGGTTGTTAGCTTCTGTTTTCTTTGGATAAGATACTCAATACTGACTCTTTCAGTGCTTAGACTAAAATCTGACTACTCCTCTTTAAATGTCATCTACACAGCATACTAGTTGTGTGACCTGGGAAAGTTATTTAATCTTTTTGTGCTCCAATTTTCTCACCAGCAAAAGGGAGGCAATCATATCACCTCCCTCATAAGATTATTGTGGGAACAATTGGGTAAAACATGAAAAACACTTAGACTGGAGCCTGGTACATAGTAGGACATCTAGTATCTTACCTATTAATACCTAATAAATGTTAGCTATTATTATTTTTACACATGCATACCGAAACTGTATGAAAGGAGGTGGGAGAAGAGAGAGGATGGAATTAGTTGTCCTAATTTTTCTTGGGTCAATCTTACCAATAAGCAAGCAATCTCCAATGAGTTTTGTGAGCTGAGCAAACACTTTTAGTTACATGTTTTTTGTTTTTTTACAGCACTTTTCTTATCCTAAGTTATATTCAGAGATAAACATGTAAAGTATTTTAGACATCATTTAGCATTTTATTTGAGAATTGCTAAGTCAGATTGGGGAGCTATGGAATGAAACAGAGTCATTAAAATAAAAATCCAAGAAATGTTAAAAGCAAAATGTGACATGTGACTCTTGATGACTAGAATTTAAGGACACATTTGCAGCCACATGGTCAACTCATTCTGGGCAGAGGATAGAAAAACCCAGATAGAGCAAATCAAAAACATTCTTTATACACTATCATGTGCAAAGTCCTGTGCTAAGACCAGATATACAAAGTTAGGTAGAAACATCTCTAACTCAAGGGACTCATAGCCTAGTAACCCTTCTACTTAGTCTTATATCAAAGGTATAAACCAAGTATATGAATCAAATGTATGAACCTGTTTTAGATTTAAAACTAAGCACACTAAACAAACAGAAGTTTTGTCCAAGTAGTCTCAGTAAAAATTGAGCCATCCTGATTACTTGGCATAAAGAATATTAAAGGAGCATTTTATTGGGTTTTAGAATTTGTTCTTATAAAATTCAGTCAAAACTGGTATTTTTTGTGTAAATGCAGTTCCAAAGGAACATGAGGGTCAGACTCACCAAGACAGTCATTATTTCAATTATCTGTTGCTATAATAAACCACCCCAAACTTAGTCACTGGGCAGAAACAACTATTTTACTATCTCTCAAAGTTCTTGAGTTGACTAGAAGGACCTGGGTGGTTCTTCCGCTCTATGTGACATTGACTTCAGCTGTAGAAAGACGGGAGCGTAACGTAACATGACTCATTCACATGGCTGGTAGCTATTGTCTGTCAGCTGTGAGCTAGCTGGGGCTGTTGACCTTACCACCTCCACATGGCCTTTCCACATGGCTCAGACTTCTAGAAGGATAGACAGATGCTGAGTGTGAGTGATATAAGAATAAGCATCCTATGTAGAAGCTGAAACTGTTAGTCCTCTGAAGTCTGGGGTACAGACGACCTATAATGTCACTTCTGTTGTATTTTATTGGTCAAAGTAGCCATAGGACCAGCCTAGAGTCAAAGAAAGGTGAAAATAAGATCCCCCTCTAGATGTAAGGAGTGACATGGATATAGGGAGGTCACTTTTAGATACTTACTACCAGAGGCATTTAAAAAGTAGAATTACACTAATGATAAAGGTCTTGGCACAAGGCTCACTGACATTGGTGGCTTTATAGAGGCTACTTTAATATCAAATTTAAATGCAGTGTACTTTGTTGTTTTCGTTGATAACAAAGTAAGCATAGTGTACTAACTCTCACTTAATACTCCAGCTTAAAGTTCTTATATTTATTATTTTAATTTTGCTTGTATGCCCTTGTCCATCTACCATATTAAACCATACATATTACCAAGGACAATGTTTTAGGCCCAATAACTCCCTGGAGCCTGCCATGCTAATAATGTAGATGAAATAGCCTTGTCAAACACCTTGAGATTTTGTGATTTTTGGCTAAACATGTCTTGTTCCCAGATCACTATTAGACATAAAAGATAATTTGGGAGCTACATCCAGGCCTAGCTCTCTCTACTCCTTAAGAGAAGGAGCAATAGTCTAACTCTAGTCCTAGAGGATCAAGATGGATGGGAGGAAGACCTACGGAGGAATGGGAAAGAGGATTGTAAGTGAGTGGACATTTTAAGCCTCTTACAAATGAAACACTCAGATTCTGTTAGAGGGAAGAAATATCACATTAATTGAGCACCCGTTATGTACCAATTTGCCAACTTTACAAAAAAAGTATCATCATTTTTTATTTTAAAATTAAGATCCCTAACACTCACAGAAATTGGTAATCTTCAAAACGTCACAAAGATAAATAAGTTGCCAAAGCAAAATTGTAACCCATGCTAGTCAACATTCAGAACGTCAGATTGCCTTTTCCCACTGGTATGAAAAAGTGAACACCAACTTGTTGAATACCTAATTACTCTATCAGACCCAGTGGATCAATTTCAATCTGACATTACCTTCAGGGACTCAGTTATCAGCCATTTTTGAAAACTGTCAGCAGCAGAAAATGTTCTTGATAGTTCATAGCCATGAGTTTGTCTAGGCAGATGCAACAGCTGGTACCAATTAGAAACATAAAGTAAGATTTCTTGGCCAACTTAAAAATAAACAAATCTTATGCATAGCCATCCAAAAATTGGAGTGGGAGTCGCTTGTTGAATAAAATAATTTCCTCTCAGTGTCTGCAGCAAGTTAACTACCATCAAGAGAATCCTATCTGTTTATCCTATCAAGTAGACTTTTAATTGTGTTGTGCCCTTCCTCCTAATCTCTTTTTTTATTTAAAGGCTGATGGTAGACTGTGTGCTTATGATTTGTGTTGGTAATAAATAGTACAAGGCAATGGACTGATTTCCCATTAAGAGTAAGGGATGTGGGGAAAAGGGAATGGTGTGGACAGGCATTTCATATGGTCTCTTTCCTTTGCTATAGCACCATGCTAAGTCCACATGGTTCCCTCTTTATAGGGATATTGGTAACAGAGCAGAGATCCTGCATCAGATTCCTAGTCTGTCACTGCTCTGAACCTTGGGGAGACCCGTAACCTCTCTGAGCCAAGGAATCCTCATTCAGATGTAACTAACATTCATTTTCTCATTTTGTAAGTGGCAGAAATGTTCACATAACCTCATTTATTTACTATGTGCATCCTGCCACAAATCGTGCCATACATACATAGATTCTTCAGAGAAAGAAGCCAGAGTTTAGCTTCATTCAAGTTTATAATAAAGAACTGAGGTCAGCCAATGCCAAATTCCATGTGCTACCCATATGGCCAACAGCCATAGCGTGTTGTCTACAGTCCTCTCCATCCTGGCAAGATTAGATGTTTCTGATTTCAGAATAAGGAGCAATCAGCTATTAAGACTGTTCAAACATGACTTTCTATTTAGTGAACTTTGCTCTATCAGCAACAATCAACTACTTAGATTTAACTCCTTCCCTTCCCCATCATAGCCAATCTTTACCAAGACCTTTTGATTCTCTGTTCTAAACTGCCTTGACTCTTTTCTTCCATTCTCCACCCTGATGCCTTAGTTCAGAGGCCACCTCCTACACCTGTGCAAAAGCCCTTTTTGAGCCCCCTACCACTTTTTCAACCTCTCCCATCTATTCTCTTTGCATGGTTGACTCTGTTAAAGGAAAAACTTTTTAAAAATTATATTTAAAGGTGCTTAACTGAACAAAGAATGATTTGAGAATTGGGCAGCCCCAGAACCAAAATAGGTTCAGAGCAACTTCAGGGCTGCCATGTGGTCAAATAACATTTAGGGAAAGAAAAAGTAAATGTTTGTACCCCCATACTATTCTGAAATTTTAAAAAACAAATAAATAAAAATAAAATAGTAAAAAGTAAAGTGACCTACAGAAAACAGAAGTGAGGTACAGAAACAGCTGCATTGGTGACAGCTGGTCATTTGTCTTATTTGAACCTGCTCTGAACAGTTGACTGTGGTTGTCTGAGACTCAGCTGCTTGTTACAAGAGTAGGTTTCAGTCTCTTTATTTAACAAGTTAGGTAAACTTATAGGCCAAACTTAAAATATGTATGGAGGTAGCTATAGGCCAAACTTAATTTAACAATTTTTCCTCACTCAATTTTCAGAGCTTGACCAAAACTTTAGGCATTGACATCACTCTGTCACTATCATAAATGGACACATTTGGTCTCAGTATGGAATTCACAGTCTTACCTGGTCTCAGCTCTCATCTGTTTGAGAATCTATCTGCTTCCTTAAAGTCCTAATTTGATTATGTGGCACTTAATATGAGTGGTTTCATGTCAGTTTGATCTGCTGTTGGAACTTAGTGCCAGAGCTCAGTCTAAAACAATGACTTCCCATAACTTTGTTTAACAATCCCCCCTGTCGATCAGGTCTTAACTAGATGAGAGTGTGACCAAAACTTACAGCTTTAGTGCTACTCTCAGCTGCCATTATTTTGAGTTTTTGGTCTCAACCCATCATTCATAGGTTATGCTGGCCTCCTGATTATTCATTTCTTTGAGATTTTGTTGTTACAGTTGAAGAGAGATCACTTGACATTCTACAGATAGCTGTATGCAAACATTAAAAATTTTTGAGAAGATACAACATACCAAGGAGACTATTATTATGACTAGGAGGATGATACCAAGAGTTTGGAGTATGCTTGTTAGGCAGGGTCCCCATGAGCCAAACCAACCAAAATCAAATAGATCAAAAAATGAGCCAAATGAGAGGTCTACCCATTTTAACCAAGCAGCCTGTTGGTTAGTTTTCTGCAACTGAGTCTATAATACCTAATGTATTTATCCATGTGCAACAAGAAATGTCAGCAACTACATAGATTCCTCCCTGTTCAGCCAATAGACACTCCAGAATAATTCTATCATCTAATAAAACTTTAGCAAGAGAATTTTTAAAAGTCTGTTGTGCAGCCACAGTCTTTGCAGTAGAATCTGCTATAGAGCTTATAATGAGAGAAAAAATTCTAATCATCGCCTCATTTATATTTACTCCAAGTAATGAAGAAAGAGACCTAAGAAATGATGCCAATCCAGAAGGGTGATGGCCTCCTGGTAATGTTCTCTTTAACCTATCACGTAGGTTAAGAGTGGACCAATATTTTGTTTATGGTTGATTATGGAACCACAAAGGTACCATTGAAATTCCTAGCCCACATTGGCCTTTTATCTTCCATCTATGAAGGCATAAGTTTGCCTGTGTACAACATTGGCTACAAAAATCATCCACAAATAAAAGTATACCCAATGGGTGCACGCAGGTCCCTTTTCCAGTTTTATTATTCATGGAGGCATAAGCAAGGGAAAAAATAAGAGAAGTAAGAGTTTCGTGATGGCAGAGATGTCTTGATCTGTGATCTTGGGAAAGTTGTCCGTGTCTAGGACACTGTCTGCCTCTGGAGAGAAAGTTCCCTAATTAACTTTACCTTTAGGTCTTCAACAGGTGTGCAGTTCCAAGAGTCTGGAGGAGCCCTTCTGAGTTACAAGTTTATGAACCCAAGGATCAAGGTCCCAAAGTTTTGCTGCGGGGTGGGTGGCAGGGACAAACCACAGACTGGTGTGGGGGTTTGAGACTGCAGGCCTGCGATAATTTACCATGATAATGATAATTATGACTGATATACACCAAGGCATATCAGATTTTTAGGAATTTCATACAATTTTAGAACACATATTAATGATGTATCCATATGATTATAACTCCAAAAAAAAAGGATAAACATAATTTATTATTTGACAATACTTCCTGCAATAATCTAACATATAAAGCAAGCCTAATTATCACCTCTTATTTGGATGCTTCAGGGGCCCTCTGCAATATCCCAAAGTTAATGTAAGGTCAAAAAGACTTGATTTTGATTTTGAAATTTCATTTTGGGAAGCCTATAAAATATGTCAAAGGTTTAAAACACCTGATCAAAATAATATCACAGGTCGCTATAAAATAATACTAAAGTGACAAAAGATTTTAAAAGTAAAAAGCACAAGAAATTATCTTGGTGAAACTAAGAATTTCTGTTTCCTGGGCTAGTTGTTTAAAAGGTAAAGAAAAACTCATAATTTTCTATTCAGAACAGATCAATATTCCCAGAAAACTCTGTTGTTTCAACCTGGGGGTCCAACCCCTAACCTTGCATTAGTGTACTTTTGTTATTAATTCTCAATTTTTAGAAACCCTGATAAACAAATATCTTCTAATTTTAGCCAGCTTGACCCGTATAAAATTCCTTTTGCAAGACTGAGCTTTCACAAACCTTCTACAACCTTTCCTCTTATTTTGGAACAACCAATCATTCTGTTTTAGAACAAAAATTACCTTTATTATTCTCTTAACTAAAACACATCTTTCATATAAGCTTCACTTACCCAAAACATGTCTTACTTCCCTCGCATAAGGAGTTGTTTTAATTACCATATGTGAATTAGATTTTTTTAACTTAAGTAACGTCAATTTCTAGTGAAAACCTAGGAAGTAAGCAGTTTTAACATCTTATATTACCATTTTGTGGATGAGAATATTTTCATAATTTTTAGAGACATCTTTCTCATAACACAATTTTGTGTAGTTATTACCGACTCAAATATATTTAGTATCTCCATATCATGTATAAATAAGATGTCAAAGTACATAAACTTAAACATGTTTAATAATTAATTTTTCAGTATTTTAACTTGCTTACAAATGACTCAGACATTTAATGAGTATTTATTACTTAATTTAACAGGACTTTAAGGTTTTAAATTGCTGAAGAAATTTTGGAACTATGACAATTTAATGTTTATTTTTATTTATTTATAAACTTTTATACCCTTTACATTTACTTGATTATTAACTCATTATTAACAATTATGCTTAAACTTCTCATTAACAAAGCCTAGACATTGAAGGAGTTCGTACTCGAAAATATGTAACTTAGGTATATTGCTGCCAATATGTAATCAGAGTGAGGCTTTCTGAATTTCCCTTATCTGTCTAAAGACAGATTTTTATTTTAAGGAACTCAATTGTCATCAATCCTCTCCCAGGGAATTCCAGCAACCAGAGAAAATTAACTATTATTATAGAAAAGGAAACTTCATCACACCCAGACAGACCTTGTCATGAACCATTACTCATTTTTCCAAAAGCCCATTCATCTTTCCCCAGAACCAATTACTCTGAAGAATTTTTTCTGCCCCATGCCAGCAGGGGGTTGAGTCAAGAGTCTCTTGCCCTCTTCTTGATTGACCTACCTGATTATTGATTTCAGCAATTGTTAGCTAGGTTGCACATTATAATCTTTGCCTTTTGGCTTCTTAAATTTCTTCAAACTGGAGTAAATGGAGCAGACTGGTTTGGGACTCTGTAACGCTGGAGCCTTCATGGGTCCTTCCGGTCCATCCAAAGTTTGGTAGATTTTTGTGAACTAAAATAAAATCTTATGCCCTTAGCTAACTGAATGGACCCCCTCTTGGCCCAGGGGACCCCAGAAAAATCTTAAAGCTGAGCTGTCAGCCATGAGAAGGGAGGTCAGACATGCCTCATCATGCTTCCTTCCTTTTGGAGATATTCTTTGTAACAATAAATACTAAATCATTAACAGGCCATGTAAGACAAAGCTTAAACCACACCTGCAGGTCATCAATTTACTGAATAGTTCACTTGAGTTTTGGTAAATGTCTGCAGTGGCTTGTCTCTGATTAACAGACATCCTTATTTTAAGTTAAAACATTCCAAGCCTTTAGTCAAAGCTTTATTTCTTTAACAAATTACAAATAAAAAAATCATTAAACACACCTATAACCTATAAGACCCCCCTCCTTTGAGATGTCCCACCTTTTCGGGCCAAACCAATGTACACCCTGACTTAGGATCTTACATGAGACTCCTATCTCCTTGAATGTATAAAACCAATGGTAATCCAGCTACCATGGGCACATTTTCTCAGGCCCTCTTGAGATCAGGTGCTCTGGGCCAGTCACATACATTTGGTTCAGAATAAACTTCTTTAAATTATTTTGCAGAGTTTGGGTTTTTAACAATTTAGTCTTTGTTTCAACCCCGTTATTGTCTGTTTTACTTATCCCATTTTAAATAATTATCTAAATTTTTTTACCCTAAATTTGCATTTCCAAAAGGATGGCTTAAGTAAAACAAGGTGGTAGAAAACATACATTTCAAAAGCACAAAGCTGAGACTTCAGGCTTAAAAACCACCATTTTTTCCAAACCTAGGAAAGGGGGTATAGGTAAATGCTTAGTTAAGATAGCGATAGTATTATCAGGCATCTACCCAAAAGAACATAAGACATTCTATTATAAAGACATCTGCACCCGAATGTTTATGGCAGCACAATTCACTAATGCAAGGTCGTGGAAACACACCCAAGAGCCCATCAATTCATAAGTGGATTATTGAAATTTGGTGTATGTTTACAATAGAATATTACTCAATTTTAAGAACTGACAGTGAGCTAGCACCACTTATATTATCCTGGATTAATCTTAAGCCCATTATTCAAAGTGAGGTGACACAAGACCGGAAGAATGGGCCCCATATGTACTAGCCATCAAATTGGTACTGACTGATTAACACTATGGTGCTTAAATGGTGGTGGTGTTCACTAGGGATTCGGGGGGAAGGGGGTAGACCCACATCTGAGGGATGTGGTGAGCACTGTGGAGGGGAGGGGCATGCTTGAAATGTAGTTGGGGAAGGGAATTAGGGGTCTCAATAGGGGGAAGGAA
>CAUYRT010077138.1:0-56495 GCA_963574885.1 Lepilemur ruficaudatus
GGAGAGAGAGAGAGAGAGAGAGAGAGAGAGAGAGAGAGAGAGAGAGAGAGAGAGAGAGAGAGAGAGAGAGAGAGAGAAAGAGAGAGAGAGAGAGAGAGAAAGAGAGAGAGGGAGACAGAGAGAATGAATATTAATCACTGTATGGAGAGGACCACCTGGCAAGAACTCTATCTTTTTTGAGATTTGAGATTAGCATGATCATTGCAAAGAGATGTGGCAGGAGGGAGTTGGAGAACCAAATACCTCTAACTCTCTGCCCGTTCTCTGGATCTCCTATCAGTATCTCTTTTTGTTGAAACCTTATTGTAAAATGGAAAGTAATCATCAATCCATTGATGTGGCCAATAAGGGTCAACCTCTCAGTCATGAACTGGATGCAGAAGAAAGGAGAGAATGACATGCATAACATAACATTTTCTGTCCTGGTATTTTGTCGGTCATAAAACATTCTTACCATAGTTAACAATAATCTGTTGTACATTTCAAAATAGCTAAAAGAGAATAATTTGAATGTCACTAGCATAATGAAAAGATAAATATTTAAGGCAATGGATATCCCAATTGCCCTGAATTTATCTTTACATAGTGTATTAATGTATCAAAATTATCACATAGCCTAAATTATGTACATATATTATGTATCTAAATGAAGAACATATTTTTGTTTTTTGGGTGTAGATTTTTGTATCCCCAACACAGAGAATACACAGCATCTCATTAGCTACCATATCCAGTGGGATATTGTCAACTGGATCACATTTTTAACTGAAATGTAAAATATTCACTATTGGTATTCCTCTTGTAAAATGGTAAATAAAAAAAGAAGAGAAATAAAGTAACATAAAACATGGCTATGGTAGATGATTATAAGGCTTAAATTGATATTCATAACTTCCTTTCTACCACACTCTATGTTTCCTTTAACGTCTGCCAATACATAGGAAAAACCTGATTCTTTATCTGGCTAAATGAGTGAAATTGTTGTAATATCTGAGTTCTTGTTAGCATTATCTTTATATAGTTTCAGCATTTTTTCCGTAAACAAAGAACACTGGACAAGAGACTGTAGGCTGTGCCCTAGTGAATCTTTGCGTTCCAGGCAAGGTCATTTTACTACCAACGTAGAACAGAGTAGTTGATTTTCTGCTTAAAATTGGAACCAACTAGCCACCCAATTTAATGAGCCTCTTCTCTGTTCATTGGTTCAGTGTCATGAGGAATGTTTAATGATTAAGGAGCTATCTTGGCTTCCAAATAAATGGTTTCATTGCCATATTCCACAGCAGTAGCATCTCTCCCTTACACAATAGAACCTTCAAACCTGTGGCACCTAGTGGATTCTCAGATATAGCAATAAGAAAGTTTATGTCCACCCTAAATCCCTTGCTTTGTTGATCTATATTTCTGGCTATGGAAGAGACAGCATCATATACTGGCTACTGGCTATGTTATAAACTGAATTTTTTAGGAAAGCACTCCAATCTTACACGAAGTTGTTTGCCAGCTGGCAATGAAATTGAGCATTCCGTGGGTCATAACATAATTCTGTCAGACCAGCTGCTTTTGGATTATGGAGCACATGGTAAAATGATGCTGTGGGTGGGCCCCCTTGTCTGTACTCACTTTGTCAAACAATCTGTCCCTATATCAGAAATGATGTTTAAGTGGGAAGTCATGACAATGGATAAGACCTTCTGGCAAAAGCCCTGTGAGCAGGGCTTGAAATGTCTTTGCAGGAAATGTCTTTCCCCCAGGGGGGAAAAAATTTCTGCCTTCTCCGTGACAGAAAGTGTCTTATATAACAATGATAGCTATTTTTTTTTTTCTTTCTGTTGAACAGACTCCCAGGTAAATGGGCACATATTGGTCTAGCAAAGATAAAATATATTCAATTATGACCACTTTGTGCCACTGTTTGCCTCTAACAATTGCCTCAAATACATAGCATAGAGGGCTGTGCAGTGTGCAAAGCAAGCTTGGTTTCCACATAAAATGCCGTACCCTAGTGAGCACAGAAAGAATTGAGAGTATAAGTATTGCTTATTACTATGAAAGCAAGCCAATTACTAGCATCTGAATGCAGGAAGATTTTCTGAATGTAAATAAATAGTTATCTACAGGCTAAAAAGTCTCTGAAGAGACAGAATAAACTGGCTGCACTAACAAGGATAGCTCCAATATTTATTTTCGCTGGTGAGCTGTTTTCTGTTGACAATTCTAGTATTACTTCATTGAAAGTATTTTTTGGACTTTGGAGATAAGGTCAATTTTTATTTATTTATTTTTATTATAAGGTCAATTTTTATAAGATTAAGAGTTGAGGTTAATAATAATAGAACATTCTATGCATCAGAAGGAACCTGTGGAAGAAAATATAGTATACCTTCTGAGTGGTGAAAGGAATAACTGTTAGATTTATGTCATTAGAATTACATGGAAGGTGAAAAATTGGGGCATTAATTAGATTTAAAGCAGAAGCTATAGGAAGAAAAAAAACCAGGAAAGTTTTTGCCTTTCCTTAGGTGACAGAAGAAGGTGATATAAGATGAAAAATAATAAAGTGAAAATATGTGAAAAAAACAAACAAACCTGACAGGCCAAGTGACTACAAAGAGATAACAAAATATATAATAATTATAGCGAACAGTAAATTAATGGGAAATAGACGAGATGACTTATCAGAAGGTTAATTATGTTTTATTCTTTTGGGTGGAAACTGTCTTCTTTGTTCCCTCATCTGCTTGAAGTTACTGTTGAGTCATTGCTTATGTTCTGAGTTTTGTCTGCTTCTAGAGGATTTCTGCAAATTCTCAACCTAAAGTGCTCCAAAGGCAGAGAAGCAAAAATGGTGATTTTTTTAAAAAATAGGGATACATAAATCTAAGGATTAGCGTGTTGAAGGTTTACAGTTATGCTAATTGTTAACAGTACAGTTGTAAGGCCATGTCCATAGAAACTTAAGGGAGGTTTTCCCTTGATGTCTCTTTCAAGAGATAAGCTTATATGTTGCAGGACACACAGAGACTTCTTAGCAGATGATTTGGAAAGGCCAGTAGTACCTGTTGATAATGGGACTGAGTGTCTTTTACAGTATCTTAGTCACATTATCTTGCAATCATGAAAGGACGTGTATCAGAGTTGAAATTCCAAATGCATGGTGTGCTCTGTTAGTAACTAAAAATTGGATAGCTTTGGGTGGCCAGAGGGAGTGACCTGCAATTCTAAACAATGTCAGTGATAAAATATTTTTCTCAGAAAAAGAAAAAAAGAAAACAAACTCCTTTTGCTTTAAACTCTAAATAATTGTTGTTGTTTTGCAGGAAGTATATACAGTCTTCCCTCTGTATCTGTGGGAGATTGAGTCTAGAACCTCCTGTGAATACCAAGTTTAGTGGATGCTTAAGTCCCTGTTATGAAATGGCAGAGTATTTGTATATAACCTACACCCTCCTCCAAATACTTTAAATGATCTCTAAATTACTTAGGCTATCTACTATAATATAAATGCTATGTAAATAGTATTTTATATACTATTTTTATAATAGTATGCTATAGTATGTTTTTATTTGTATTTTTTATTGTATTGTTATTTTTAATATATATTTTTGATTCATGATTGTTTGAATCCATAAATGTAGAATCCATGGATATTGGAAGCCTCCTGTATATGTTTTTTTTTTTTTCCCCTACAGTGAAAGTTCAGGAACTGAAAAGTTTGTTGTATTATATGAAGAGGATATGACCACAGAAAAAATAATTTTTTTTCTGACAGAATTTCAATTTCTCCTTGAGTCTTTCTGCCCTTTCTTAGTAGGGAAGGTATTTAACAAAAAGTGTCAGCTATAGAACTTCGGTTTTTTGTGAATGGAAATAGGAAAATTATATATTTTATTAAAGAAGAGTAATAAGAAAATGTTAGACTCTTAGGTCTTGATTGCAAATTTAAGAGAATAAAATGGGGTTTCAGTAAACCCTTGGGGCATATCAGTCCAGGACTATTGTTGATTCTCCCTTGAAAAGGCAAACAACTATTGATCGTGTGGATCTAAGTGCAAAGGAAGAAAGCAAGAACAAAAGTCTACTAGTTGGCCAAAAGTGAGTGGCCCCAGAAACAGAATTGCCTTTGAGTTATTATCCATGGTGAGTAAAACATCACAAACCTCTTCCATGGCTCATAAACCTAAGGAACTCCTTTAACAGTCCTCAACAGATGAGTTAAAGTTCTAATAAAAAGATTTATAAGCCCCCTGTTTATGAAATCTTCCACCGTACATTTCAATCCTTTTCTGTTTAGGTGATGTTGATGTTCTAAAGATTCATGAATTGAAGCGTTTTCACGTATGTCTAGAAAAAGAACGTCAGAAGAGCCTTTGACTTTGCCACCAAATTTCCATAGTTTTCTCCCTATTAAGATTTTTGGAGTGGTTTTATGGAGAAGTAATATATATTGGCTAGTAAGAGAGCCAAGCATTAGTTTCACTTTTTTTAAAGGGAGAGTTTGAGAGGCACTTTAAATCTCTAACACCTGAAGTAGTCTTATGACTCAGAATAAGTGGTACAAAGAATGATACTGTTATAGTTCTAATTTATGTCCAGTAGAAAGTCACTTATCCTTGCTTTAAAAGAATCACTGGACATTGGACGCTATAATCCTGCTTGGAATGCATTCATATTCCCTAAGGAAAAGGGCTTCTATTGCTTTTTTAGGATGTGAAAATTAATTTTCCACTGGCTATTTTATCCGTAATTTAAGCAAGTGTTCCTGTAGAAAGAATTTTATATTGTTTCTCTTTAAGAGAGGGGCAGATCCATTAAACTACTTTATTTGGAAGGCAATAATTGTATATTAAGCTTTATTTTCTTAAAAATATTTTTCATTCTAATGTCTCTTGATATTGTGCAGCCAAATGCTGAAATTCACATAGTGAAGCAATGTGTCAGCCTTTTATTTACATATCAGAACTGCAATTTCTGGTTTTAAGTCACCAATAAAGTAGTGAAAAGGGCCATGAAAACAATCAGTATCACAGGCTATCCCTAAAGACAGTCTCATGATTACTATTAATTCTAGGGACTTGCCCTTCTGCCATTTGCAAGACTGGATTAATGTCCAATCTATTTTTAGCAGGAAAAACAGACAGTTTTTAAAAAATGTTCTGTCTTATGTGCTCTGAGATACACTAATTCAGTAAAGTTTCCTTCATTATCTTCAATATTGTATCAATGTATTACCCCCAATGTTCATATGTTGACAACTTAATCCCCAGTGCAACATGTTGGGATGTGAGGACTGACAGGAGATGCTGAGGTCATGAAAGCTTTGCCCTCATTAATGCATTAATGGTGTTTTTCTGGGAGTCGATTTGTTATTATTAAAGAAGGTTTGTTATAAAGGTGAGTTCAGTGCCCTCTTGCCCTCTTGCTCTCTCTTGCCCTTTCGCCTTCCACCAGGTGATATCACAGCAAGAAGGTCCTCTGCATATGGTAACACCTTAATATATTTTACTTCCTACCCTCCAAAACTGTGAGAAAACAAATTTCTGTTCTTCATAAATTACCCAATTTGTCATATTCTGTTATAGCAGCACAAAACAAAGACAAGTGATATCAGTTGTGCACTATCTCCAGGTTAAGCGGCCTTGTGGTCTGTGTTAAGTATCCCAGGTGAATCTTGTTGGCAACTCTTCATTTGAAAGCCTTGGCACCAAGGACCATCAAAAACACATCTGTGATTAAACAAGGTGGACTTATCATCTTACTGTAGCAAAGAACAATGTATCAGATGAAATGTGGGGCATCTTAGTAAGGATAAGTTGGAGAGGAACAATTGATAGCCTAGTTATGCTTGTAATATATGTATAGGAAGTGAGAGGAACAAATACAGGATAAGCATTTTAATTGGGGAAAGAAAAAGAATAGTCAATCATGTCAGTCAAAAGAGGGGAATGTTTGGTTACTTTGTGGTTGTGTACTGTACTTGCAATTATTCATGTTCAGATGTGATTTTGACATGATCTTGTTTTTGTATTGCTTTATCATGGTCATGGATTTTGTCTCATTAGTATTGATACTTGTAAAATTGCTTATGTTCAATAAAGAATGTAAATGTTCCAATCTCACCACAAATCCCTATAGGTCAATCCACTTTGCTTACCATTCTGTCTTACTGAGGTTATTGTCCCTTCTTTCTCTCTGATGGTTAATAATTACCACCAGTCCTCTGCCACTTTGACCTGTGTTATTCTCACCAAGGTCATGCAACTGAATCCCATTTTACTATCTCCACAGTAATATCTTCCCTAAATTGTAAACCTCTTCCATAGTTTTTCCAAACACAAATGCCCACTCATTCATTCAATAATTAAATTTTTAATGACTCAGTAAAGGGTGTGTTTTTTTCTGCCCTCCCAAAAGGTATAGTTAGGAGTGCTTGATCAAACTGAATGTAATAAACTTCTTCAAACATTCTTATATTCCTGAGCCTTTGAATTTCTTTCTATAGCTTAAGCCAGGATATCTCATTGATTCTAGACCACTATTGAGGTCAGGTTTTAATTAGCCAACCTAGCCAATTATTTACCGCTCTCTTGTGCAGCAGAGAATCCCATGTCAATATACGTAGCACAGATCAAGGTTATATTCTATTCCTTTTTTCCTAATACTCTTAGGATTTATTCCAACACAGGCTCTCCTATTGATACATACTGATGAATTCCATAATTTTTTTATATAGAGGCTATCTACTTCCAGAGTTGGCCTTGTACCTTTCTGTTTATGTTGGGATCTTCTGCCATATGTTGGGATTTTGTTATGAGGCTAGAAATAATGGCAATGGTAGGGTTGGATTTTTGTGTGTATCTGAAATTCACTTGAGAGGGAACTGTATTTGGCAAAGCAATAGAAAGGTGTTTTTTTTTGTTTTGTTTTGTTTTGGGGTTTTTTTTGATGTTTGGGAAAGCTAACTTGTTCAGATAAGGTAGTAGGATGGCCTGCCTTAACTGGCAAGAAAAGTTAAAAGAGGTTCAAGTTTCTTATTCTAATATATGGTAATCCACATACCCCCATACCAATTCTCCTTCATCACTAGGGCATCCATCTTAATGTGAAAACCTACAAGTGTTCATAGTTTAACTTCACAGCAATTGTAGCCAGGCCCTGGATTGGATCCTGGAACTATAGGAGGCAGGGCATTCCTTAAAAAATGTCATAGAATTCTTCTCATTTAATTTCTCTTTTCTTGATGTTCATTCACAGGTACATTCAAAAGAGGTCATCGGACACTAATATCTTTATAATTTCTGTTTTCCTCATAACAAGTAGCTGTCACAGGCCCTTGACCGCCAAAGTCTTTTCCTTGCATCTCTAGTTTATTCCATACCACCACCGTTGATAATTTGAATAACTATAATGGCTACTTGAAAGAGCAGATTATTAATGTCCTATTTTCTTCTGGGTAAGGGAATTACTCTGATATTCTTCAAACATATAAGCTGAAATAAATAAAATAAAATAGTTTCTATTTTGAGAAGATATTCATCATAGTCAGCAAAAATAAAGCAAGCAAAGAATGAAAGTAACTACAGAAAAAGAAAAAGTAGTAAAAAAAACCAAATTAAAATGAAAGTAGTAAATTCTTGTTTATCGATTACTTCACTAACTGCGTAGGCAGCCATCCTTCTCATCCACTCCTCTCTAAAAAGACTGACATCCTTAGATCAGTGAAAATGCAAACCAAGCTCTATAATGTTTATAGAAGAAAGACGAGAAAATAAAGATTGAAAGGAAAGGTATTTAAGAAAACATGCTGGAGAATTTAAATAAAAATAAAGTTGGAGTCACAAAAACACAGTAAAGACTTGATGGATAAAGCACCAAATAAAAACATGCAGGCAATGATGTGGAGGTTAAAAAAATTAAAGTAAATAAAGATCCAAATAAGGCAGAAGATGTAACAGACATAGGATCTATGCACACAAAGCAAAATGGCACCTAAAGTATAAAGCAAAAATCCTAGAAACAGAGGACTTAATTGTTTTAAACCTTGAACACCATTAAAACACTCAATTTTAATTAAAAAAAAAGGCCTATATACCTTTCAGACTGCCTAATCAAATAGACTAAAAATAGATAAAAAAAAAAATGTAGAGGCATGTAATATGCATAAACTTTCACCCTATAGAGAATAATTATGTTAATAAATTCTCCTATTAGCAATTTTACAGGTAATATTTTGTGGTTGTGATACAATTATACTAAAAGTCAATATTTTTTAAAAAGCCAGAAAAACTATTTGTATGAAAAAAAATGGAAATATTTTCTTAAATAACCATCTCATCAAAGAACAGAAAAAAATTGTAAAGTATGTTATGGAAATTAGGAAATACTGCTAAAGAGAAAATCAAAACTAAAATGTCTAATTATCTAGAAAGTAATGAAATAGAAAACATATCTTAGGAAAATATTAATATAAGGGACAGTACCAAGTCAGTTTCTGGAGAAAAAGCAAATAAATACTTTTGATAATTTTAAGAAAAATGAGAATAAATGAACTGTCATTAGTAAGCAATAACAACCACAAATTAAGCACTTTGGTGAAATTTAAATTAATGAGCCAGGAAATAGTTAATAAGAATGAATCTCTTCATTCATTCAGCAAGTGTTCCTATGGTACCTACTATGTTCCAGACACTCTTCCAGGCCTTCCAAAATAACTTTGAATAAGAAAAAGAAAAACTCTGGTCCCATGGTGCTTTACATTTCTAGTGAGGGAGAAGCAAACTATTGTGGAATTAAAATGAAAAAGAATTCTGGAGTGTAGAGTTGTAATTTTTTTTTTTTTTTAAGATCATCAGTGAATAGGTAGAGAATATCTCCAAAAGTAAAATACATGGGAGTAAAAGCTATTTGGAAAAATCCATGCACTATATGGAGAATGTGCATTCTACTAATGAGCACTGTTCTAAAGAATAAAAACTAGCAAGCTAATTCATTAAAAAGACTTAAATTTTTCAAGTAATTTAAAAAATCATTGAGTTTAAAATTCAAAAAACAATATTGAGAAGACATAAATACATCAGAAGTAGGGAAAAGAAACATAATATAATCATTCATAATGAACATACTAAAATAATTGTAACGTTACATGAAGTTTTGTGAATACTTACAGCAATAAATTCAAAATAGATGGATGATTTCCAATGAAAGTGAAAATAACCCACACTAATACAATACAAATAGAAAGCAAGTAGAACCATAAACAGAAGACATCATAAAATTTTTCCAAGTATTTTCAAAAGGCAAAAAGATGAGAGGTTTAACGTTTGTTTTTCTGACCTTGAAAGTAAAAATTTACAAAAAAAAATGTATTTTTAGAAGTTATTTAAACATTGGTCTGTTTTAATCTCAATAAAAATCAATATTCTAGAAAGCTAGAGTAATAGAAAGGTGTGAAACTGACGTGGGGAAAATGAAAAGATCACTTGGGCAAATAAAGACACTATAAAGAAGAGGTGATATTTTCAATGTTTTTTGACTGGTAACTATCACCACTTTAAATATTCATCTTTAGGATGAATATTTATTTAGGAATTTATTCCACTTGTATCTTTCTCCAGAGATATAAATACAAAATTTTCATTGCAGCATCCCAAAGTGATGAAGATATATTCATCTGTAACAAAGACTTGTGAAAAGTCCATCCATATCAACATCCATGAATAATAAGCAATTTAAGCATAGAAGTATTTGTAAAACTTATTCTCAAGTGAGTACAGATTATGTAAAAATAATTATAGACACTAATTGAAATAGAAAAAACTATTTGTACTTATAAATTAATTATTAATATGCATTGAAATTCTGGAAGATTATAAAAAATTCAGAGCACATCTTAGTGGAGGTAGAGGAAAACAAATACTTTAAAGCTTAATCTTTAAATTTTTCTACTGATATTTTTAAATTATTAAATGAGAATTAATTATATAATTGCAAAAAGACAGTAATTAAAAAGAAAATCAAAAATCTGTAGGCTAATGCAAATAATTGAAATGATAAAAATGATTCAGACCCGTTAACTCTACACAGTCTCGTGAAAAATCTCATGCAAACCCTGTGCTTTTAAATATTCTTTTGATAAAGGAAATTGATGCTTATAAAAATACAAACATGAACATTCCAGCTTAATTTAAATTTGGTAAGAAACCTCATGACTGTCCAAATGAGCAACATGAGGAATTAAATGCTGGACATGGATCAGGAATAACTGCTTAGCATATGCTATCCTTGCATAATGAAAATCATTTGTGCAGTAACAAATGAAAGTGTTACTGAGCCATTATGATAATATTTGAGTTTTAGAGATTATTGAAATATCTGATCCTTCTTGTTTGTCTTTTGAATTTGCAAATGATTCTATTTTTATTTGAAGTGAAATATTATTATTAATGCAACAGTGGATTGTTAGAGGAAATTTTAAAAGCCTATGCAATAGTGAGCATATTAAGAGTGATCATTATCAAATAAAACACCACCACACTTCACTAGCAGCAGTTTATTTTTTTCAGCTGGTTTTTCTCCTATGGACATCAATATAGAAAATGCGATCAAGTTATCAAAAGTATCATAAAATGCCACTGGAAAATGGGAAGGGAACATTATTACTATATATCACTAGTACTCACTTGTTAAGGTAATAGGAAATGCCCAGACTCCCAACTTGTTTTAAATAATTTTGCAAAACAAGTCTGTGGTTCCTACCAAATAACTGTGTAATTTAAAACAAATTATAGTGGGCATAATAATAAATGCCTCACTTTTCATCCTAAATTGAACTACTTACACCTTTTTATTTAAATAACTTTTGACTCTAGCCAAAAATATAGTTTATCATTTGCTGCTATTTAAGATTTAGGTCCATTTGCTATAACAAAAAAATCACAAACAAAAAATTTTGAAAGATAGAAATATCATTGTCCTTTCTTTCTTGTACAACATGGACAAGAATAAGGGCTCCATGGTGGTAAGGGGATATTCATGACATACCTAGACTTTTAACTTGGAGGTCTACCTTTCCTAAAGTGTTTCCCAGATTCACATGGGCAATCTGGTCTTTGACCAAAGGTAAAGGGAAAATACTGAGGAAGAGGAGTGCTGTTTTCTAATGAAGGCACAAAGGAAATTGCATGCAATTTTTTTTCCTCACATTCCATTTGCAGAATGTGTTCACAGAGATTAGCCAGAACGTAGCTGAATGAGAGGCTGATAAATGTAGTCTCTAGCCGGGATTTCAGGTAATCAGCTACTTTTCAGGATTTTTATTATGGGAAAATGGTACAAGGGATTTTGAGGATAACTCGTAGTCTTCCAAAGCTTTTTGTAAAAAAAAAAAAAAAAAAAAAAAAGGTTTCACATCATGCAAGAATAACTATGGTACCACTGGGATTGTAACCAGCATATTAAATTAACAGAAGTTTAAGAAAATAAAATTAGAATAGTTTAAAATCACATCTCAGTAATGTGGATAAACTAACTCCTTGCTTTGGTCTCCCTGGTTATTCCTTTGCCCTTCCTATTCCCCAGTTATTTAATCTAAAATGTCTGGGTTAGTGTTCTGCTGAGATAAATAGGTAGACTATTATAGGAAAGATGGATTTATTTTGTTAGTTTACCAGAGGAAAAAAGCCTAGACTGTTGTTTTTTCTTTCTTTTATTATTATCAAAAAAGATAACTTAACTCTATAGATGAATACTTCACTTTAGAAAGAAACTTTTCTTTCCAAGTTATTTGTCCTGAAAAGCGTTCCGTATGGCTATTTTATTCTATGCATCCATTTCTGTGCTTAATGTTCAGATCAATGTCCCGAGTAATGACTGTAGGGAAGATATTTCTGAGTCTACAAATGACAAACATCATCTTCCAGTAAACATCATCTTCTGTTCCGTTGGGATACCACTGCTCTACAGTTCCAAGAAAACTAAAGTCTATTGATTATCATCAAAGAAGTGATAAGCAGAGAAAGTGAATTTTATTGTTGTTGGATATAAGATTCCACAAATTAAAATTAGGTCTAATCAAATGATAGGTTTGTTCAAGATTTCTATGTTTTATTGATTTCCATTTCATTACTCAATAAATTACTGAGAGTGGAGTGTTAAAACCATCAATCATAATATTGAATTTGTCTATTTCTCCTTTTAGTTCTGTTTATTTTTGTTTCATGGGCTTTGGATCTTTGTTATCAGGTGCATACATACTTGAGATTGTCAGATTATCTTAAGGAATTGCCAATCTTAGTATTATTATATGCCTCTCTTTGCATCTATTAATTAAGTAAATCCTTATTATTTGTGTGTTCCATATTTGGAAATTTCTGTGCTCACTAAAATTTATTTGTAAACCTCAAATCAATACTTGGGCACCTTCTCAGTCATTGGCACACATATGCAGAGCCACAAAAGAATTGAGTTGCCCAACACTTAGGTCACTAAGGGATAGAGGTATTCAATAGAGCCATTATATTAATAATGCTGGATACTTTCCAGACAGCCCTTGTATATTTTATTTGTACCTTGCATTCTTTCCAAAACTAATCTTTGACCACATTCATCTTTTATTTCTAGTATATAATGTGCCTTTTTTTCCCTTTTTAACTTAAGATTGTTCTCTTTCACCTGTCTCTACAGTGATTTGATTAGGGTGTAATTTGATTTGATTTTCTCCTTATATTACTTGAAATTTGTTGGTTATTTTAGGAAGCTCATGTTTTCATCAAATTTGTGAATAATTAGTCCATCATTTCTTAAATGTATAAAAATAAGTGTATATATAGTCTTTATATCTCCATATTTTATCCTTCAGAGGCTCCAATTACATTTATGTTAGAAATTGTAGGTTAACTATCAAATCATGGAGACTCTATTTTTAGTGTATTTTTCCTCTTTGTGTTTCATTTTGAATACTTTGTTTTGCTGTATCTTAAAGTTCACCGATCTACTGATCTGTTGTTAATCCCATTCAATAAATATTTGTTTCTAACATAATTTTTAGCTCTAAATACCTATTTGATTCTTTTGTTTGCCTTCCAGTTTTCCCATCATTATGTTCATACTTTCCTTTACATCCTTGAGCATATTTACAATAGCTGTTCTAAATACCTTGTCTGTCATTTTCTTGTTTATTTGCATGTTTAATAATATTTAATTATATATTGACATTATAAATGCTATGTTTAGATGTCTGGTTTTATTTTTTCTTTCTTTAAAGAGTACCAAAGTTTATTTTTGCAGGCAGTTGAGTAACTTGCAATTAAGCTTGAGCCTTTTGAAACTTGTTCCAAGTTTAGTTATTATACAATTAAAGTAGACTGCAGTAAGGCTAATTTAGTCTGATTTCTAAGGCATACATCTTCTAGGGTCTGTATTGAATACCTCTATCCTTCAGTGAGGTCTCTGTAGTCTGACTGGTCAAAACATGAATGTTTTCCAGTTCTATGTAAACTCTGAAAAATTGTAACCTTATCACTTCCTGACAGCTTTTTTCTGAGTCTATCACAGTGTTACATTATTATGAATGTGAAGATTAATGTTCAGTAATATTTTTTTGGAGCTTTTCTTTGTGTAGTATAGTCCACTATTATATTGTGTACTACGAATGCCGGATTCCTAGGCATTCTAAATTTTAGCCTGTGTGTTCTTAACTCAGAAAGACTCCTGTACATTATTCCTAGATTCCTCTTCCCTGTACTGCAAATTAGAAAGCGACTGAAGGTACAGAGAAAAGACTACTGTAGGGATCACATCATTTAATTATGAAATCAGTTATTTCATTTTTTTTCCTGTTTTTTAAGAAAAAGACCTCTAGAACTTAGAAATGTAGAAAAAAAGTCCAGGATTATATCATTTTTTAAAATGTACACTTTATCTTCTGATTTCTAAATAATTCAATGTTCTAAATAAATAGTGAAGACAGTCTTAGTTCATAGTAAATGAAAGTAGAAGAAAGTATTGTGGAGATATGTTAAGCAGATAATCCATATTAACACTATGTTATTTTCCAGATTTTATGATGCTTACAGAATTATTAAGCTTTTAAATGTCTAAAATTTTTCATCATTATAATTAAATATTTATTTTGATTATAATTTTGGATTCATAATTTCATATAACTTTACTTAAAAGAATGCTATTACATTATATAAGGTTCAAGTTCCATAAAACACAAACTTACTCTGGAACTGGTCATATACTCTTAGCTGAGTGGGAAGTACCAGGGAGTAACCCTGCTTGCAATGAAGGCCAGGTAAAGAAGGTAGCACATGCCTTCAACCTGATAATACAATTTACCACAATGTTATATTTCAAGTAAACATGTTTATGAAAATCTGATTGAAATGTCCTTCCTGTTTTAGTGAGATAAATTTTAGTTACACTTATTTTCTAGATGTTGGTCACATTTCTCATAATGCTTAATATTTCTGTGTTTAAATGAATTTCACTGATACCGCACAATTTTTTTGCACATTTTGCAAAGTTATTTTAGTCCATATTTCTATGCAAATATACAAAAGTTCTCTACTGCCCACTTTTTTTTAAACTTGTGACTCAATTTATGTTTTTATCTTTGGCACATTTGGTTATTTATCTTTGAACAAATATATGAATAAAATATATTTGGTTTTTTGTTTACTCAAATTAAGAGATACAGTAAAGCAAGTGAGACACTAAATGTAACAAGACTATGATCTCCAGTGTCAGCAAGATTAGTGGAGAGTGGTAAGGACTGCTGCGGGCTCAGCAGCAAAGCCCCAAATCTGGATGGAGTTCCAGCCAATTGTCATCATAAGAAGATGATGATTCAAAACTTCTCCTTTCTCAATAGAAGCCCCAAATCTTGGTTTTTATAGCACACTTCCTAAGTTTTCAATGTTCTTTTATTGAACATTTGCTATATAAAACATTCTCTTCACTGAATTTGCTCTAAAAGCCCAGATTGTGACTTTGCTGTAGGTTTGTCAACATGCGTATGTATTTCCCATGTCATGGTTTTCATGGTTTTCTGAAATTGATATTGCTTAATTTAAAAGGGAACATAATTGGAGAGGGAGACTAGGCTACTACATGATAAATATCTGTGCTACATAGTTCCAGAAATTTGCAAACTTTCATCTCCTCATTAATTATTCAACTAGTGCTATTAGCATTGCTATTTCAGTAGCTGGTGAGATTTGAGTAGCATCACATGATTGTCAAATTCTAATGAACTCAGTTACTATGTTGACAAATCTAAATGATATATATTGTCTCAAATTGGAAAATAACTTTCTTTCGACAGCTTCCTAATCTCAGCATGTTGTTATTACCATTAGCAGCCAAGACAACCATCAAAATATAAAAGGAAAGTTTTATTAATTATGCAACAACAGTGTTGCAATACATCAATGACCTTTTCAAAATTCTTTTTTTTTGTCAGCGTTTCATAAACCATTTCTGCAAAGACATAAAAATAAACAACAAAAGGTCGTTGTTTGAGGCTATTTTTTATGAATGATTAAGGAAAAAAAACTTCTTAGTTCTGCACTTTTGCAATATTTTGCAAATGATATTTTTCAGTTAAAATTTTTTGGCCATTTTGTATTATGTGTAAAGCTAATTAAGTATACAGAATAACAGTGGCTTAGTTCTAAAGCCTTTTGAATCAGCCACTAGGATAACATAAACCTTTGAGAGCTTACATGTTAAAAGAAATCTGCCCTTTCTTTCTGGTGTGAGGATATAGATTTTTCAGAACAGATTTTTGCTCTTTTCCTTGATGGTTTAGTAAAATTTAGACATATAATTTTCATAGAAATTTAAAAGAAAGCCAAATATTTTGTGTTAATTTTATAGATTATAAGCTAATTATAAAATATATATTTCATCTCCATATATAAACAAATATACATTCCTATGTGAAATCCTTGATTCAATAAATATTTATTGAATGTCTGTTAGTTAACAGTCAGACTGTTCTTAGCACTTGAGATTTTGTAATGAGGGAATGACAGAATTATGACATAATGAGAATCCATTCTAATTTTGAAGATATAAAGTTTATATATAAATATAAATGTATTCTTTATTATTTATTATAGTGTTTATTGTAATTATATATTTATCACATATAATTTTTCTCAGTTCCTCTGGGTTTTAGTAGTTTAAAATTTATATATATGTTTTTGTAATTGTTATTAATGTTTAATACTTTAAATATATAATCAAATATATTAATTTAAAATATGTGATAATCCAAAGGAACTGAAAAAAGAGATTTCAGAAAAGAGTAAACGGCATGCACAAATGCTCTTAGGTGAAGGGGAGCTTATCTGGAGAAACAGCTAGGAGATTGACGGAGCAGGCAGAGCGGCGGGTGGGTCATACAGCAGGTGACCTCAATAAGACTAACAGGAACCAGATTATACAGGGCCTTGTAATTTATAGAAAGAACTTTTACTTTTATTCCGATACAGTCTGATTTATATTTTAACAGCATCCCTCAAATGGCTATGTTGAAAATACTTGAAAGGCAGTCAGGAGCAGAAAGAGTATGGTACTAATGTTTTACAATAGCAAAAAAGAGTGTTGAAAATGTGGCCTCGACCAGGATAATGACAGAGGGTCAAATTCTGGATATTTGCATAAGGAAGATATAAGCAAAGCGAAGTATCTTGCCACGTAGATATCTACGAAAAGAGTATTTTAAGCAGAGGGGTTTTCGGTGGTCAATGCCTTGAGGTGAAGTGCCTGGAGTATAGGAACAGCAAGGGAGCCAGTATGGCTGGAGCAGAGTAAACATCTGGATGGTGGAGAGTTTAGGAGGAGATGAGGTCCGAGGAGTAACAGTGCCCATGCTAAACAGAACAGGGTTTGGTGTGGAAGAGAAAGAGAGAAGTTGAGGTTTGGGAACCTCACCAAGGTTTGAGAACCTGAATACCAAGAAGGACTGGGCTGGTACAAACTGAAATGTGTAAGGCTGGAGGTGGTGTTGATTTGGGGAAGAACATCAGCATGATTTGTGTGTAATAAGTCTGAAATTTGAAGGTGTCAAGTAGGCTGTTATACATTCTGGACTGGAGTTTTTATAAAGGAGAACTGGTCTGTCAGTATAGACATATGAGTTATCAGCATTTAGATGAGACCACATAGAGACCAGGATAGAAAGACAAGTGGTTCCTGGACTGAGTCCTGGGCTTTCCATTATTCAGAGATCAAGAAAATGAAGAGGAGCCAGAAAAATAAAAATAAAAAAAATGGTTAAAACCTGATCTATTATGTGAAGCCAGTAATACCAAATTATTCTCTAATTCTAATGCTTTGATTTATCTTTAAATGACAACTTAGACATATTATTTATGTTGATGTACAGTGTTTTTTACTGTTTCACAAGGTGTTCAGAGATCACTTACAACTGTTTAAGTAATATTTTAAGAATAAATTTCTTACTGTGTTTTCTGAAAGAATAAATGAGAAAATAATAAAAAGACATTACCTATAGGTTTGGAAAGTGGAGGGGGGATGGGAAATTACACAGGACTTCTAAATGAATACCTTCATATACTTTTGTATTGTTTCTGAATTTGAAAAAATGTAAATATATTATCCATTCAAAAATTTTAAAAAATATAATGATGATTACAGCCTTAATGTTAACAATAGCTGATATTTCAAGACTTGTTTTCCTATTAGGTTATATCTAGAAATGAAATTTACCAATTTAAGAGAAAACCTGCATAAGGTAGTACTGACTACAAGTTGATTTGGAGTTTAAATAATTTCTCACATTTATCTACTATATATTCAACATTTAAAGATATGTACATTTGAAGATGTTTTAGCAAACTGTTTTCATTCTCTACAAAGAAAGATCCAGTTATCTTTTCCAGTCATGTATTTTTTATTAGTTTTGACTTCTTTAAAGGGTAGTAGAAATACATTTTAAATGCTTGACCTTTTCTGCGTGAGGTGATTTTAAAGTTAACAGACTTACTGTTTCTATTTTGCATGCTTTCCACATTTATAAGCTTACTGCTAACTATTTTGTTGTTTAAATGAAAGACTGTGCTGACAATTAAATGGAGGTTCATGCATGCTTCACTGCCATATCTTATTACCATCGACGTGAGAAGCAGCAGAATGCTGAAATTACTGGTTTTAGCGTACATCTGCATGGCCTTATTATACCTACCAAGGTGAAAATGTCAACTCTGAGGAATGTAATTATATAACTTAAACTGCAGTGGTGGCAAGGTTAAATTCTTGCTTTACTGATCTTAAAAGGAACTATAGCTTCTAGGTCTGGAAGTGCCTTTTGTTTATGAATTTGACCTACCACTTTTATTCCCTTTGCTAAGTTTTTTTAGATAAGGGTTTCAACACAGTGTTAATTCAGTATAGATTTTTGGACTTTTTCTATTTCATTCCCCTTAAATAAATACTATTTCTAACAACCAGAAGTCATGCAGCGTATGTATTCTTATATTTGCTCCTATTTGAAGAGATCAAGTATAAATGCACTTCAAGATGCTTTGTATTAAAGCAGGCAAAGTTATTTGTTAATCATTTTCACTTGCAAATGTAAGTTAATACTTAATTTAATAAATATATCCTAAGAATGATTGCTGAAAACTAAATGCCTTTAATTAACATTTAATTATCTATTGAAAACTCAATTACCTCAACTATTTCTTTCACTTGAGATCTTTTGTTAGCAATTTGAAAACTGAGCATTTAATTTAATCAAAACCTATTTGATTTTGTTTTTTGTTGATGTATGGTTAGAAATAATAATTTGCAGTTGAATGTAAATTTAAAATATTATTTGAAATAATATTATTCCTACTAATATGTAATGGAAAAACATCATGACTTTCAAGTATGTATCTTAATAAGCACATAATTCTATAATATAAATATATTCAGTTTGTACTCTTTGTGGAAAATATGAAGTTGCTTACTCCATTTATATATTGTTCCTAAAATGATGGAAACAACATTTAAATTTATCACAAAGCCGTGTGGATGAAAACTCATATAAATAATATAAAGCATAGTAAAGAATTCAAAGAAGGAAGAAGAAACTTCTATCCAGAAGAATCCATGAGTGGTTACTAGCATAACTGACAGTTAAGGTTGAGAGTCATGCTGGATAGGTTTTATGGATGTAAGAAGTCAGAGGAATAAAGGTATAAGGTGGGAAAAGATATTAAAGAGGAATTTTTTATACCTCTAGTCTGAGCATAGGAAAGCATTTGCAAAAATAAATTTAACCAGAATGCACTTTAAAAACAAAATGTGTAGATAGTATACCCTCAGGATATAGAAATTGCAGTGAAAATGGATTTATATAAACAGCCACATTATAGTCTGATAGTTGCACATATTCATTGATATGAAAAAAGATGAATAATTGATCTATATGTTTTTCTTTTATGTTGCAGTAGGCAAACTCATTTTGAAAGCTATTTTAAAGGGAAAAAGAATAAGCTATTCAAAAATAAAATGCAACATATTTAATTTCAAAATGTATTTTTAGATGACATAATATATATTTACTAAAATAGTAAAATATATTTATATATTAATATAGTCTTTGCATAATTTTATATGGTATCCATATTCAGTGTGAAATCCTCTCTGCCTCAGGGAGAATTAGACTGAAGAGAGAGAAGCAATGGGTATTAAGTTTTTTATTTCAAAAACAGAAATTTGAAGCAAAACCATTTCTGAGCCAGTACTTTGGGTCAAGTTTTGTGAAAGAGAAATTAAGGGATTTTCTGAGTATATTTATATTTATATTCATGTCTATACTTATATTATTTCTGTACCCCATCTATGCCTCTATCTCTCTCTCTCTCTGTCTGTATCATCGATACAATTTATACCCCAAGATATGATGCATAATGTAACATCCACCAGCTTTTTCAGCTGGTAAATGAAGAAAAGAACTTGAAGGTAGAAAAATGATGACAGAGGCTGTCTGATTCCCCGAAAAATGTGTCACCTGTACGTTCATAGACTTAGCCCTGAGTTTATGCATGGGTAGGTGGAGGGAGTGGAAGCAGGTCAGGAAAAAGAGAGAAATCCCAAACCCCATTAGTTATAAGCACCCACATAACAGAAAGGGCTTTTGTTCTGTTTCCTGTTAAGCAGTGTGCTGATCATTTGCGTACTTGCTCTCAGATCCACCTCCCACTTGTTACAGCTTTCTGTCAGTAAAATTAGACGTGTACCCCTCCTTCACCATGAATCCCACCTGCACCAGTATCAACAACATAGAAAAACAAGTTTTAGAAAATGAAGGAAGTTCATTTTTACTTCTAATTGAAATATACATATGATGTAATAGCAATTCTATCTCTATGAATCATATAACCTCTTAATATTTAGAAACATTGCTCTAATAGATACTCATTTTAATAGCAGCATGAAGTCATTGCCTATGTTTAATCTTTTCTCATAGAAAATTCTAAAATTCTATTTGACCTTATGTAATCAATAGTTTTTGTGAGCACATTGAAGCCACAAACATCTCTCTCTTCTCTAAAAGAACCTAACACGTAAAGAAGGGCCGTATCCCTTCTTTGTGAAATGCCCCTTTCACCATGGCGGATATGTCTGACTCAAGCTGGGATTCTCTCCCCTGTAAATTCAAAGTGTGTAATTTAGCAAGACAGAGATGGGAGTTGATGGAGCTGACACACATTGATGGCAGCTAGAAGAAAAGGACATCCCTTTATTTAATAAATATTTATTAATGTGCCATGCACCATTCAATGGAATAAGTACTAGGGTTGTGTTGTTGAAAAAAATCGATATATGCTCTCCACTTTTGTGGTTTACAATATAATAGGAGTCAGGACATATAATCAGGAATACACATAAGAATATAACTTAGGTTGTCTTGAATGCACTGAAGGAAATGATTAAAGAATCGTGATAGATTGAAAAAAAAGAGGCTCAAATTTTTACACATTGTTAGGTAAAATTTACTGAGGTAATTGAAATATAGGGTAACTCCAGCATTTGAAGAGAAGCTGCCATGTAACATACACGTTAGGGAGAGTGAGCCAAATGTGTAAGGTCTTAAGGCAGAAAAGATTTTGGTGTGTTAGAGAAAACAAACAGAAGGATTTCAGTACATTTGATTTGAAGGGGTAAGAAATAAATGGAATGAAACGAGGCTGGAAATTTAATTGAGGCTATATCTCACCTTATCTTATTGGCCAAAGTAAGGAGTAATTACTTGAAAATATTGAAATAATTTGTCATTTTGACAAATAGTTTCAACAGAGTAATGATGTCCCAGGCCAGACTGGATTCAATTGTACAGTCACTGGAGGTTTGAAAGTGGGGACAACCTGCGCTGACGAATATTTTGTTTACTTTAACAATGAAGACGGCTAAAGCAATAGTTCAGTAACTAGAAAGGCACATGGGGTAACAGAAGGGTTCTTTGGAATATGAGATACTAGAGAAAAATGGCAGATGGTGGCCACTAAAATCCCCATAATCCCTCTTATTTCTTCCGTTTCTGAGTTTTGTTTCTTTTGATTTGATGAGATATAAATAGAGGACAATTTTGTTGACCTGCACAGCATCTCTTTGGAAAATACACATAGAATAAAACAGTCTAATTCAACTCTACCTGAAATATTACAAGCGTACGATTAGTCTGTCATTCTGGTAGGGCTGACTCCTAGCGTTTCCAAGGCTTAACATGTAATCGTAGTGGTTAACTCAGGGGCAGGAAAGAGAGCAGGTGATGCCATTAAGAATCAATCTTTCT
This sequence comes from Lepilemur ruficaudatus, assembly GCA_963574885.1. Lineage (NCBI taxonomy): Eukaryota > Metazoa > Chordata > Mammalia > Primates > Lepilemuridae > Lepilemur > Lepilemur ruficaudatus. The sequence goes on from CAUYRT010077138.1 coordinate 21,818, forward strand.
TCCTTCCTCCCTCCCTCCCTCCCTCCCTTCCTCCCTCCCTCCCTCCCTTCCTTCCTTCCTTCCTTCCTTCCTTCCTTCCTTCCTTCCTTCCTTCCTTCCTTCTTTCCTTCCTTTCTTCCTTTCCTTCCTTCTTTCTTTCTTTCTTTCGAACATATGCAATAAAAAAACTGAACAACAAAAAAAAAAAAAAAAACTTTTTGAAGCTGGGTGATGGGTCATTGGGGCTTATTCTACTTCTCATTTCCACATATGTTTGCAATTTTCCTTAATGAAAGATTTTTTATAATGCTGGAAAACAGAACTTTGTAAGATTTTATAAAAGCATGATAGCAAAAAGAAGAATCAAAGCAACCTAAAGTAAACATTTTTAAAAATATTCCTGTTCTTGACTGCAGTGCTTCCAAAAACCCTTAATGTTTTCATCTTGAATAGCTTAGTTCCTCTTTTGTTTATAAATCAAAACGTGATTTTTCACCTTTGTAGGGTGAAATCATTCTTGTTCTCTATATTCGCTTCTAGGGTTGTTGTAACAAAGACACTTATTGTCTCACAGTTTTGTAGGCTAACAGTCTGAAACCAAGAGTTGGCAGGGCCATGCAACCTCTGAAGGTGCTTAGTAAGGCTCCTTTCTTGCTCTTCTAGCTCCTGGAAGCTTCAAGATATTCCTTGGTTTGTGCAACAAAACTCTGATCTTCATATGACCTTCTCCCCGTCTCTTTCCATAGTCTCTGTTCTCTGCGTTTCTGCCTCTGTGTACATATTTCCCCTTTGTAAGGATACCAGTCATTAGTTTAGGCTCAGTCTAGTGGCCTCATTTTAACTTGATTACTTCTTTAAAAACCCTATTTCCAAGTAAGGTTACATTCTGAAGTACTGAGGATTAGGACATCAACATAACGTTTTGGAGGATAACAGTTCATCTTATAACATCCTTTTAGTCACATGTGCAAGGATGTACCTCGTATAAATACTGGCTTGTGCCCACTCTTAGTAATTTTCCCCAAAAAAGGAGGAATGAGATACCCAGTAGGTAGAACATATGCTTGGGCCCATGTTTCTGTTTTAGATCTCATCTATTTAAAAGGTATACATTGGTATGTTCAGTCATCCCTCCATCTCCCTTCTTAGCCTTGGACTAGTGGAAAGAAACTGCAATTTCCAACTTTCCAGTCAATAAGATCTTCCAAATTGTCCCAGGGAAGGAGTAACAGACAGCACATATTAATTAGCCTCTCCTAAACCATTCTTCAAATGCATTTCTGTGCCCCATAACCACCTTTGGGGCACAGAAAAAAATAGATATATGCTCACCACTTTTGTGGTTTACAATATAACAGGAGTCAGGAAATATAATCAGGAACACACATAAGAATATAACTTGGGTTATCTTGAATGCACTGACATTCAAGACAATATAGGACAGTAGTCCCATAGATTATAATATCGTATTTTATTGTACGTTTTCTTTGTTTAGATATGCAAATACTTACCACTGTGTTACAACTGCCTATAGCATTCAGTGCTAACATGCTGCACAAGTTTTTAGCCTACGAGCAATAGCCTATAACACATGGCCTAGTTGTATGTTAGGCTATACTATCTAGGTTTGTGTGAGTACACTCTACACTCTGAGGTTTGCTCAACCACAAAATTGCCTAAGATGCATTTTTCAGATTATATCCTTGTTGTTAAGCAACACATGACTATATTTTTATGGTTACATTTTGTTTTGCTATGATTGATTTGTGTGTCTATCAATCAATCAGGACTGCAATTCTACAGAGAAAAATGTTGATATTGATCAGGCCCTTTAAAATTCAAAGTTTCAGTTTAATTTATTCTGACATTTCCTTTGAAAATGCGATTTAAGGTCCAAGTGTTTCATTCATTGGAAACAACTAAGGAGAGTGACCCATACTTGATTATCAAAATAAAAGTTTTCTTCGTGAAGAGAAAACACTACTCTGCTCATAATTTCATTTATAAAATAGCTACTCCTTTCCGGTATACTCTTACATATTGTGCTACACATGTGTTCAACATAATATATCTTATTTAAGTACTTGTGTTTTGAAGTAATGAAGAACTCTGTTTGAATCTGACTTGTGCCATTTACTACCTCTTTGACCTCTGGAAATTACTTAATTTTACTGAAACTTGATTTCCTCATCTACACAATAAGAATACTATTTCCCTATCAAAGTGATCTGTAATATTTGAATCATGTGATTATTTTAAATTTCTTAGAAAATAGTCTGCTGCAAATAAGTAATAATAGGTTTTTTAAAAGAGTTCTCACACAGTTATATTTTAAAATTAAAATATTGAATAGATGCATATTTGTTGCTAAAATTATAATTCATATTTTATATTTCTCTACTTCAACACATTATTTTACAGCAAGTGTAGCAAAATATATTTTGGTGTGTGGTAGGAATTATTTGGAAATAAAATCTTCTTTGAAAGGAGTGTCTTGTTTCAGTTCTTGGCTTGACCCACTTTGACAGGTAAATCAGGTACCTCTTTATTCTTGCAAGGTCATCCCTTTCCAATTGTGCTTTCTACTTGATATGCAGGCTTGCAAACCATCCTTTGAAGTTGTAAACGTGTCTTACTCTTGATAGTTTTTAAGCCTCTTTTAAACTAAAGGGAAGTTTGAGTAACAGCTCTAATCACCAAAGAATTCTTTCCAAACAGTGTGATTTTCTCTCCTGCATTTCACAGGCTTTATGTTATCTTATAAAGGAAGAATAAAAGACTTTTGGAATTTATTACTGATGTGAAACTTCACTTAAATTTACAGACATCTGATCATGCTAGTTGTTCTTAAATAATTTTGGGGGACGGGGAAATGAAACCATTCTTTTATGACATACATGTTCATAGTTTTCAACAATAGAAAAGCAATTGCTTACATTTATTTGTTTGATATGTACAAAGAATAATTCAGGGTATCATTAAAGTAAACTGATTTTTTTTATAATCACTGTACTCTCTTAGGAATTTTGAGGGGAAAATACTGTCTTTACTTTTTCTTAGTTTCATGCTCCATCTACAGTAGCCAAAAAACTCTTCAAAATTAGTAAAAGCTTTAGAGCACAAGTAATTTTTCAGTTATTTTGCATTTCAACCACTTTAATTTATGGAAGAGAAAACCAGAAACTTACCAAAGTCTATATTAGAACTATATGGTAGAGCTAGGATTTGAACCAAGTTTCTGTGTGTGTGTCACTTTTTTCTATCACAAAATGCAGCACAAAAATACGTAATATTACATGTTGCTTTGTTGCTTTTGTACTTAACCAAATATACATCCTAGAAATCACTGCATATAGTTCACAAAGACCTTAACTTTTATGCTTATAATATACATCCTTTTAAATGTACTCTTATTTTTATTTATTTATATGTAAAATTCATATTTATTCAAGCCACCAATAGATGAGTATTTAGACAGTTTCTAAGGGTTTGCTATTACAGATAATGTCACCAGAAATGACCAGCAAATACGTTATTTCTGAAAATATGTTGCTGTGATTCTTCAAACAAATTCCTAGAATTGAATAGTTTTGTTAACTTGTGTCCAATGCCTCTCTGGAAGACTGTACTGTTTTGAACTCTAAATGGCAGTATCTGAGAGGGAATGGTTTTCCAAAGCCTCACCAACAGAGAGTGTTTCAAGCATGCATTTTTGCCAATATTAAAGATGAGGGATGACGAACAGTATAGTTTTCTTTTGTTGAACCAGCTTTATTGAGATATAATGCACATATTATAAAATTTGCCCAAAGTATACAATTTATAGTTTCTAATATATTCATATAGTTGTGCAACCATCACTACTGTCTAATTTTAGAATATTTTCATCATCCCACAAAGAAATCTCATACCTATTGGCAGTCACTCCCCATTCCCGCTAACCATGCCCCCTGGCCATTATTAATTTACTTTCTGTGTCTATGGACAGATAAAATAGGACTTGCCTATTGTGGATATTTCATATAAATGGAATGATAAAATATGTAATCTTATCTGTCTGGCATCTTTCACTTACCATAACGTTTCAAGGTTCATCCATGTTGGGGCATTTTCAGCACTTTAGTACTTTTTATGACTTAATCATACTCTGTAAATATTTTCCTTATCTATTAATTATTGGATAGACATTTAGTTTGTTTTTACTATTTGGCCGTTATGCAAAATGTTGCTGTGTGAACATTTGTGTATAGTTTTTTATGTGGCCATGTTTTTGTATGGACTTAGAAACGGTATTGCAGGGCCGTATGGTAACTCAGTTTAACCTTTTGAAGAACTGCCAGACTCCTTTCCAAAGTGGCTGCACCATTTTAAATCCCATCAGCAATGCATAAGGATTCCATTCTCCACAACTTGTTAACCCTTGTTATTTTACATCTTCTTAAATTTTAGTCATTGTAGTGGATATTAAGTGCTATCTTGTGGCTTTGAATTGCCTTTTTTTTTCCTATTTATTAATGATGTTGAACATTATTTTCATGTTCTTACTGCTTTTTCATATATCTCCTTTGGAGAAATGTCTATTCACATCCTTTCCCCATTTAAAAATAATTTGTCTTCTATTGTCGAATTGTAAAACTTCTTTATATATTTTCCCTACAAGACAGTTATCAGATTACATGATTTGTAACTATTTTCTCCCATTCTATTTGTTGTAATTTCACTTTCTTGATGGTGTCATTTGAAGCACAAAATACGTTTTTTTTTTTTCAATTTTAAAAAAGTCCAATTTGTCTACTTTTGTTTTTGTGGCTTGTGCTTTTGGCGTTGTATCTCAGAAACTATTGCCTAATTTAAGATCAGGAAGATACACTCCTATGTTTTGTTATATGAGTTTGCCTGTTTTACCTCTCGCATTTAAATCTATCATTTATTTTGAATTAATTTATATAGGTGGTGTATTCATTCTTTTGCATGTGGATATCCACTTGTCCCAGAACCATTAGTTAAAAAGACCATTGTTTTTTTCACTGAATTAGCCTGGCACTCTTGAAATCATTGAAATTGAAATCATTGACCACAAGTGTAAATAATTTTTTCTGGACCCACCCAGTGTAGGATAAATTTCATTTTCTTATTATGAGTGGAATTAAGTATTTTTTCATAGGTTTATGAGCTTTTTATATAACCATTTTTTGTGAGCTGTTATGTGTCTTGCTCTTTTTTTTTTTCCTCCTATCAGGAATTTGGACATTTTTCTAGATTTTTAAAGAGCTCTTTATAAATTAGTGAGAACAAACTTAGGAAAAATTAAAAATAATTTAACACTAATGTTCATCTACAAATCAAATTATTTCTGATCCATTGCCTTTTAAAAAGTTTGCCCAACAGTCAAGAGTAGATGTCTGTCAGTTAGTCACAGACTTGTATATAATACAGGGAAAGTAGTCCGGTGTGCACTATTCATTTATAGCAAATACGTAATTTTTATGTGTATTTACCAAAGAAACACTATGTTTCACTTTACTTCCTACCTTTCTAAGAGATTTGGATTTAACTATAATACCTTAATTTCTCTGAGCACCTAGTAATTACGTCCAGGGGAATCTGTATACTGTTCTTTATCCCAGTGGAGATGATTTATTTTGCTCCTCTGATAGAAGAGTCTGGACCAGGAAAAAAAAATGCCGGGGAAAATCTATTTTAGCCTGTCAAAGCACCACCTACACCCTCTACTAACCAAACTCGGGTGGCACATAGAAAACTCTTCCTTTGAGAATTGTTTCCTAGTGTACTGAAATTACTTCATATTGACTAAAGTCAGAACTAGAATCATCTAAGCAGATTTGTTGAATCTAACACCCTTATCATTTATTTATAAACAGTAAAGCGACATAGGCAGACAAGTTATTATTAACCTGACCATTAAAAAATAAGCAAAAGTGAAAATTCAATATATTCTGATGACAACAAAAGTGTTTGCTTATTGACAAACTGGTGATGAAGCATGTGTGTTTATATAAACAGGGATTCCTGTATGGTTCAATAAAAACTAAATCTATCAACAATAAACATAATCCTCTTAAGTTGCTTGATAATGGCTTCTGACATTGACATTCATGGTTTCATAACCTCTCATCTTGAAGATTCCAACAAGCTGGGTAATATTTTTCAAGCATGCTCTGAAAGACAAACCAAACAAAGGGATTACTGCAACACACTCAGAAATAAAAAATGCTCAACACTACACAAATGTACATGACAGAAAATAAAGAAGCATGAAATATCCAATTGAAACTACATTAAAAATTTAGGTGAACAAGATTACCCAGCTTGGAACACAGCCAGGGGAAGGATAAAGAGTTTAGAATTATTATGGAGGGAAAAGATGGAGATTCTAACTGATACCCACAATCATCAAACTCTATAATTAAAATAACTTTCTGACATTGAGGGTAAGTAGTTTATATTTTAACACATATATATGTTACAATTATCACAACACATGAGATATTATGAAGGATTTCTTAAATTACAGCTACAACCACAATTAATAAAATTTATATTTTAAAAGTCACTACTTAAAGTTATTTAACTTGAGTTGTATTTTTTCTTCCAATTTAACTAATTTCATTTCTTTAGTCATTAATTTAAAATTCAATGACAAAACTTTTTTGTAAAAATAACCAAATCTAGCATACAGTAAGGTAACTTTTTAAAATAGACTTTATCTTTTTAGAGCAGTTTTAGGTTCACAGTAATTTTCAACTTTATTGTGGCTTAATTTCATACTAAAGTAGAGTAAAAATTGGACCAAGAAAGGTTGCTATGTCTGTATTGAGAGATTATGTGTGAGAGAAGGTTTCAGTAGGACTTCATTTATGAAACATTTCTCAAAGAGAGACACTGAAAAGCATGCAGGTCAGTCAGAGTGCTGATAGAGAGATTTTCTTTGGTGCTGTGTCAGAAAGCCTATTGTCCTTATAGCACTTAAATTTTAAATTCCTCTTAGTCGAAATTCTATTTAAGTTCACACTAATACAATACCACATAAAGAAGTTGTGATAATAATCATGATCTTCAACTGGACAAAATTCTCACATTAATCTTAACATTTTCCAGCTACAGAAAGAATAATGATTGGAAATATTAGGAGTTTGAGACTCATAGAAATTTGTCAATTCACAAATGATTTGCAAAATTATTTTAATGTGAATAATGTTTGGAAAAGGATACATTTTCTATTATTTTTCTACACCACTTTTAATGTTTTAGCGAATGAAGAAAGTACACTAAGACATTGTGGTAAAAAAAGAATGGTTGCTGAACTCCTGCTGTTGAAAAGACCGCTAGCAATAATTAGGATAATGCCTCAGTTCAGATAGCAAGATTTTACGTATGTATCACATATAATATACATTTGTCTAATCGGTTTTCCTCTTTTAGTTGTATCCACAAAATCTAAACATATTGAAATTATAAGTAAAACCATACAGAAACAAGAGAAATAAAACAACTAAGGAATCCAAATTCTTCAAAAACTTCAAGATCATAATAACATAAACATTTTTAAAATACTTTTCATATTACACACTGAACGTGTCCCATGTGTGAGGTGGCCTTATAGTTAGAAAAAAAATAAGATGAAGGTGCAAAACTCTTCAAATAATAACCAGAACCTCAATTCCCACTTTCTGTGTAACAGAAATAAATGTACATATTTAGGATGTATTCTTCTCTGTCTTCTAGAGGAATGAGATAAATGTTCCTAGGGCTCTTCATTACTGATTGTGTGAAAGTACAGGTTGAACGGAAAAGATTGAACTTCTAAAATATCTGCCAGATTTTCTGGGCTGTTAATTGTAGCTGAATATGTAAATATAGGCAGAAGCAATTGAAAAAGTGGAAAGAGAAATTTCTCTGAATAATAAATAAGAGGACAAGAGTTTTCATGAAGAAACTAAGGTATATAGTGTGATCAAAGGGCAATAGAGTGTGTTGATAGAGAGAGAAATGGCCAAACATCATGGTAAAGTAGCCAAAATCTTTTCAGAAAATATATTCAAACTTTATTCTCAAAGAATTTGAGAATACATCAAATTCCTTCTGGCTCTGCAATCTTTGAACACACTCTTATAAATTAGAAGAAATAAACTTTGATCTTTTTTCCCTCCATTTTTTATTTAAGTAGATTTAGGGGGTACAAAGGTTTTTTGTTGTTGTTACATGAATGAATTGCATAGTTTGTTTTTTAATAGTAACCAAAGGAAAGAGAATAAATTTCCTATCTAGATTAGGGTAGGAAAAAGGCAAATAGAGAAGCAGGGGGTGGCATTTGAGTTCAGTAAGGCAGAAAAAGAAGATCTAGAAGAGACAGCAGGAGAAATAATTCCTTGAGAATATTTTGGGAAAGGCGTTAGATTTCCCCACAAGTAATAATAGGAGAGACTAGTTAATCTAAGCCTCTTAGGAGAGTGGTCAGGACACTTGCTTTTGATAGTACCTCCCACAGATATTAGCCCATGGTTAAAATTTTAAGCAGAAGGATGTGATTATACTTCTTCTTGATCTAGAAATCTTCTCAAACTTAGATTAACAAAAACACATAAAAACCCTGCCAAGTTTCCACCCACATTTGCATGTTTGTGATCTTAAAAGGCACACGGTAGAAAGAATGCGACTTTTCAGAAAGTAAAACACTATAAAGTGGCAACAAACTTGAAGAAATAAAGTTTACAAACTATCACATAAAAAGAAACCCTTTTATCCAGCCTGGATTCTATTTAGCATTAGTTGAAATGAGTCATAAAATTCCAGTACTTAAGGATTATTTTTAAGACATAATTGAATATAAATTATGCAAGAATACTGACTTGTCACTTTAGAAAGTGACAGAGCCATATCATTAATGAGGCATTAAGTTTCAAACCAAATAAAGGCCACAGGTAGTGAACTTCAATAGGAACTGTGGGCTTTTAACCATTTCAACACACTTTCTAAAGGGAAAGAATTCAGTAAGAAATTTTGTTGACCACTGAAAACTACCCTAGAATTCAACGAAGAGAAGATTTTGAGCAAATGTTTTGTACCAATGATTTCATAACAAAAGCCACACCATCTAGTCACTGCAATTATTCATCAGACTACTGATGATTTTAGTGGAAAATGCAATCCATCTTACTTTTCTTTCCTCAATCAAGCCTACCCCATAAAGATATTTATGGATTTAGAAATGCCATCCTCAAAAACCAAAAACCTTCATGAGTATTAAATATAAAAAACTAATTCATAAAGCAAATTAGAGGGGAAAAGGCAAACATTTATAAAACAACTAAACAGCATTGCCATTCAATGTTGATTAATTAGTATAACATTTACATAGTATCATATGGTTAAAACATTAGTTCATATTGTCTCAAATTTGTGGTTGTTCTTAAAAGATAAAGAAGACATACTCTGTTCAAGATGGCTGACTAGAGGCACCTCACACTTTCCTCTTCTAAAAAGGACTAAAATAGTGAGTAAATAATCCCAATGTAAAACAGAGCATCTAACAGAGATGCTGGGAGTCAGAAGAAATTCCCCATTGTGGGGAAAAGTTAGGCAAGAGATCCTCAGCTGTCCACATTTCCACCATGGAATTCTGAAATCCCAGCCATGAAATAACCCCTCATCCCGTATGGCCCCTGAGACAAGTATAGGGAGCTGCTGGAGTTCATATGACAGCATTGCTCTAGAGAGTGTGTTCATGCTTGGTCCCTCCCCCAGCCCACATCCAAGCAGCTGCAGCACTGCATCATTTTGAAAGAGCTCAGCCCCTACCAGACCACATCCTTCCCTGGAGCCCAAGAGTCCCTACCTCTCTACATCCTTGATCCCCATTGACTCCCCCTGCCCTACATCTACACAGAGAACTGAGCATTGCAACACCTGGTAGACTAAGTGGCACTGCCGAGGACGCAGCACTCTAGCCTATACAGCCCCCTATCCCTTGAGGTACATCAGTGCAGGGCACCAGAGAGGGTGCCCCCAGGGACAAAAGAAGTCAAAGTGTGTGTTTCCCGGAGCTTGAGAGCTGCCTATCTGGTTTTCCTGCGGCTGCTACCACTAACAACAACCCGCCTACTCCAGCAGCAGGGCTGCCACGTACCTGCATGGCAGCTTCAGCAGAGACACACTGGCCTGGGTGCCATCCAGAGGTTTGAGAATAGGCTTGCCCCACTTGGCAATATCATTGCTGCCACCCAAGTGTGCTGCTGGGGAACCTGAAAATAGATCCTCCTTGCCTTTCTTAGCCAAGCCGTGCACACACAAGTTAGGGCATGAGGACAGGTCCATGCCGTCCACTACCATTGCCACCAGTCCCCATGTGTGTTGTCCAGAGGCAACTTGGAAACTTTTTGAGACTTATTTTGTGTTCTAATACATGGTCTGTCCTGCAGAATGTTTCACGTGCTCATGGGAAAAATGTTGGGAAAGCTGTTGGGTAAAATGTTGTGCAAATGTCTACTGGGCTCATTTGGTCTAAAGTGCAGGTAAAATCCAATGTTTCTTTTTTGATTTTCTGTGTACCTGATCTGTCCAATGCTGAGTGTAGGGTGTTGAAATCCCCAACTATTATTTTATTGGAGTCTATCTCTTTCCTTTAGGCCTAATATTTGCTTAATATGTCAGGTGTTCCAGTGGTGGGTCCAAACGTATGTAGAATTGTTATATCCTCTTACTGAATTCATCACTTAATCATGATACAATGACCTACTTTGTTTCTTTTTACAATTATTTATGTGTAGTCTGTTTTATCTAATGCAAGTATAGTAACTCCTATTTGATTCAGTTTTTGTTTGCAAGGAATATTTTTTTTAAGTCTCAAAAGCTATAAAAACATTGCAGTTGTATCAAGTATCTTCTTAATCCACAATGGAATGAAACTAAAAATCAATAACAAGAACTTTGGAAACTGTACAAATGTAGGACAATTAAACAATGTTTTCTGAGCCACTATTGGGTTAATAAATAAATTAAGAAGGAAATAAAAAAACCTTAAAACAGATGAAAATGCAAACACAATATACAAAACCTATATGGTACAGAAAAGAAATGCTAAGAATGAAATTTGTAGCAATAAATGCCAACATCAAAAAGTATATAAATTTCAAATAAAAAGTCTAATTATGTCCCTCAGGAAACTAGAAAAGCAAGAATAAATGAAACCCCAAATTAGTAGAAATTAGAAGGAAAGAAATAATAAGAATCAGAACAAAACTAAATGAAATAGAAACTTAAAGAACAATACAAAAGATTGATGAAAAAAATTGTTTTTTAAGATGATAAACAAAATCAATAAGCCATTAGAGTAACCAAGAAATAAGGAGAGAAGATCCAAATAAAATCAAAACAAAAGAGGAGACATAAATGAGAACACAAAAATACAAAGTATTATTAGAGATTATTAGAAATAATATCCTAGTAAATTGGAAACCTAGAAAATAAATTGCTGGAAACATGCAACCTACCAAGAATAAACCAGGAAGAAATAAAAACCCTGAATCCACCAAAAATGAATAGCAAGACTGAGTCAGTAATAAAAGTTTCCCAAAAAGAAAAGATCAGGACTGAATGGCTTTACTGCTTAATTCTAGAAAAGTTATAAATAAAGAATTAATACCAATTGTTCACAAAATATTTCAAAAAAATTGATGGGGAAGGGATTCTTCCTAACTCATCCTATGAGGCTAGCATACTCTGATACCAAAGCCAGAAAAGGATGAAACAAAAAAAAAGAAAAAAGAAAGAAAGAAAACTATAGGCCAATATACCCGATGAATGCAGATGCAAAAATCCTTTAAAAGTACTAACAAACTAACTGTAACAACATATTAAAAAATAATTCGCTATGATCAAATGGGATTCATCTCAGAGATACAGGATGATTCATCATACACAAATCAGTAAATGTAATAAATCACATCACCAGAATGTATCGCAAAAGTCATATGATCATCTCAGCAGATGCAGAAAAAACACTGCATAAAATTCAACATCACAGCAAAAATTCTCAGCAAATTAGGCATAGTAAAAACACACCTCAATAAATAAAAGCCATATACAACAAACTCACAACTAATATACTGAGTGGAGAAACACTGAAAGCCTTTTTTCTGAGAAGTGGAGCAAGATAAGGATACCCATTTTTACCACCCTTATTCAGCATAATACTGACAGTTCTAGCCAGAACAATCAGGCAAGAGAAAAAAATAAAAGGCATACAAATTGGAAAAGAGGGAGTCAAATTATTTTTCTTTGCAGATGACATAATATTGTATGTAGAAAGACCTAAAGACAACACCAAAGGAGTCTTTCTCAGAACTGATAAACAAATTCAGTAAATTTGTAGGATACAAAATCAATATACAAAAATCAATAGCATTTCTGTGCACCAATAATAAGCTAGCTGGAAAAAAAAATTAAGAAAGCAATCTTATTTACAATAGCTACCAAAAGATAAAATACTTGCAATAAATTTAACAACAAGGTGAAAGACATCTGCAAGAAAAACTACAAAACACTGATGAAAGAAATTGAACAGGACACAAATAAATGATAAGACATCCCATGCTCTTGGATCAGAAGAATTCATCTTGTTAAAATGACCGTATTATCCAAAGCAATCTACAGAGTCAATGCAATCTCTACCAAAATATCAATGACATTCTTCACAGAAATAGAAAAAAATCCTAAATTTTTTGTAGAACCACAAAGACCCCGAAAAGCCAAAACAATACTGGTCAAAACACACACACACACACACACACACACACACGGTTGGGGTCATCAAACTATCTGAGTTCAAATATAGTACAAAGCTATTATATCCAAAGCAGGACGATTCTTCCACAAAAACAAACTCATAAATCAATGGAACAGAATACAGCATCCATAAATAAATCCACATATATACATAGCCAACTGATTTTTGACAGGGAGGTATACTTTAGTCATCCAACAAGGTACTAATATGTAAAATATACAAGGAATTCAAACAAATCAACGGCAAAAACTCAAATAATCCCATCACTATAAAGTAGGTAAAGGATCTGAATAGACATTTCTCAAAAGAAGATGTACAAATGGACCAAAGTATATGGAAAACTGTTTAACATCACTAATCATCAGGGAAATTCAAATCAAGTCATCATCTCAACCTAGTTAAAATGGCTATTATCAAAATACAAAAAAGAAATACTAGTGAGGATGTGGGAAAAAAGTGAACTCTTGGACACTGTTGGTGGGAATGTAAATCAGTACACACATTTTGGAAAACAGTATGAAGGTTTTCAAAAAAACTACAACTAGAACTATCATATGATCCAGCAATCCTACTACTGCACATTTATTCAAAGGAAAGGAAACCAGTGTATCAAAGAGACAGCATCACCCCCCTGTTTACTGTGGCACTGGTCACAATGGTCAAGACTTGGAATCAAAGTTTTCACCAATGGACATATGTATAAAAAATGTGATGTGTACACAAAATGGAATACTATATGGCCATCAAAAAGAATGGAATGCTGTCATTTGCAGCAACATGGATGGAATCAGAGGTCATTGTGTTAAGTGAAATAAGTCAAGCACAGAAATATTGCATGTTCTTTGTCCTATATCAAGTTAAAAAAAGCTGATATCAGGAGGTAAAGAGTAGAATAATAAATACTAGAAACTTGGAAAGGTGTGTAGGTAGGAAGGAGAGAAAGAGAAGTTGGTCAATGGATATAAACATACAATTAGATTAGAAGGAATAAATTCTAATGTTCAATAGCACAGTAGCATGACCATAGTTAATAATTTATTGTATACTTCAAAATTTCAAAACAGCTAGAAGATTTGAAATGTTCCCAACACACAGAAAAAATGATAAATGTTGAGGGGATCAATATCTTAAATACTCTGATCATTATACATTCTGTGATTGTATCCAAAACCATTTATTTACTTTATAAATGTGTACAATTATTTGTTGTCAATTGAAAAACTTTTTAAAAAGGCAAGTCAGAAGAACCACAAAGACCAAGACAGCCGGTTGTTTGTTCATAAAATTCAGATTCCCAAGGCTGAGAGTTGCAGGGAACAGGTGGAGAATAGATTTAGGATAGATTGTGGTCCACAGATTTAACTAATAAATTCCAACTGTGATAATTTTTTGTAGCAATTATAATCCATCTGTGAAATGACATTAGGCCACCTATTTTACTAGAGAGAAGCATTATATCATGAGAATTCCTATGGGCTTTCTAGCAATGCATTATAATTCAAAAAGACATTTATGGCCCAATAAATCCTAGAAATGTTGTTGTAAAACAGTAAACATAATGAACACATTTAGATGAGAATAATATATACCTTTTTCAACACAGAAGCAATCCAGTTCTATATTCACAAAACGCTTCTGTTGGTGCACAGTACATTTTGGATCTTACTCTCTTATTCACTTTTTGTTTTTAATAATGTTCTTGGAAGGCCTGTGTCATCTTCAGACATAGATTCAATGTCAAATCCAGTGTGCAACACAGAATAGGAGCTCTTTACTGGCCCCCATACTGTGAAGAGATTAAAAGTAGATTATCAAGAAAAATATACCTTATTTTAGGGGCTATTACAAAGTATATCTTTTTTATTAGTGTTGATTATGTGAAATTACTACAAAGACTCAAGAATTCTTTATTATATAGTAAAAGTCAATAAAAAATTTTTGACACAATGATAAAATGATATGTTTATTGATCCTGTATTCCAAACCTATGTAATTTATGTCTCAGTTGAAAAAATGGTGCTTCTCATAATTTTTAAAATTCTCTTAATTTTTTTAATCAGCCATTTATTTTACAGAAAAATGGTTAATTTAAAAAAAGATAAGATTCTTAAAAAGAATTTGATTATGAAATATAGTCATCAAGAACAGAGGACTTTTTAAAAACACACTTGTCACCAAAGCAATGATTATTGCTACTGTTTCTTAATTGATAAAATTTTAATCAGGTTATGGCACAATTTCTGCTCCATGAAAGACAGAAATCTATGTTATCCAAGCAGTCTGCTGTGGGAAAGTTGGTGAGAAAGGGAAATTAGAATCCACAGATTCAACCTAAATATTTTAATTAGAAAAAATATGTAATATCTATATGATAATTCATGATTTGTGAGGAAATAAAAAGGTATACGGTTACTTTCTGATTCTTTCTTATTTCTTATTGAATTATGTAAGTTAGAAATATTTTTACTTTGTTAATTTTCAGTATTTCTTGCACACTGGTATTTAACTTTTGATCATTAAATCATCAGTTTTTCTATGTTCATCTCCTTCTTTCTACAATTGGATCCTTTTTAAGAGCACACTTGCTGAACATACTTGGGAATTGAATTGAAATTTTTATATTGTTTCTTTTACCTCACTGGACATGCCTAGGGTAAACTTACATTTAAAATTGAACCATAGAGACAATTTATACAGGATGGTTCATAGTCACTTATTTGTGATGTCTATTTCACAAATAATCATGAGTGGCATTGAGTTAATTGATTTTTAGTTTCTATATCACTTCATTGAAGTGGAAAAAATTTCTTTCAATATCCAATGATAAAAAGGCAAACTCATAAAACTTATTAAAAAAAGATAAATATCAAACACAATGTCAGGGGCTACAAATCTAGAATGGTATCTATAGTTTACCATGTTGGGTAAGGAAGAGCTAGAGCCCAGGATGTGCCAAGTAGTGTAGATATTTACTATTAATATATGGTTGACATGATGTTGTGGTCCCCTTCATATTCCACCAACTTCAGGACTTGCTTTGTAGGATACAATATAAACTGAAACTCTGACATATGGAACATTTGTATGCCATAGTCCCTAATAATAAATGTAATATCGTTCCTTGGATGTTCAAAATGTAACCTGGGAGTTCATGGTCATCATCAACATTACAACAAAAGCAATAATACATCATGTTTATTAACACATGTTGGTTATGTAGACATTAACATTGATTCTTAAGAAAGAGCAACATTATCTAGACAAAATGTTCCAGGAATGCTACCAGAGTTGTTTGCAGAGAAAGGAATTTTCAGCCTAGTTTATGTGATTGTTTTCATATATTAATGGATGAATGCCAAATGCTGCAGGGGAGGCTTTGACATAGCTTTTTACTTTTAAACTACTCTATTGATAAATGCAATATCCAGTTTCAGCATCTAATCTTTGTTCTCTAAAGTGAATTAAAAGAAGATGGCAATAGAGGATAAGAAATGTGTGTTTTGGAGGTAGAATAGTAATGGAGTTGGGAAAGTATTAGAACAACCTATAGAACTGATCACTGAAATATATAAATTTTGATGATTTACTCTTCTTTTAGGGATCCATTTTCCATGCCTAGACATTTTTCTATTTGTCTTTAAAATTTCTTTAAAATTATTTATGCTTAGAATATTTGTTCACAATGCAAAATTACTAAATTATTGATTTAGAGCTATTAAGCTATCTCATATTAAGAGATTTCCTTCAAAAAATAAGTTGAGAAGAAAAACAAGCCTCCAAAATTATGTAGTTGTTCTTTTATTTCTTTTCGTTATATGATACACAGATATGAAGAGAAAAAAGAATATTTTTGTAAAAGTATTATTAAATACTTGTCCTCAATTTTTCATATAATCTAGGAATCGAAACTATTGACTAATAATAAGTTGCAGAAGCTATTGTGCTTTTTCTTTTAATTCAAACAAACAGAGCATAAAAACAAACTCATATAAAAAGTTTACATAGGAGGTAGGAGAAATTGCAGATGAGTATATTACAGATTAACACTCAACTAATGTTGCATCAGTGCTAGGCTAATAGGGATATTACACTTATTTTGATCTTCTAACCAAATCAATAATGACCTTTCCATTTCAACAATTAATCCACTATGCCACTTAGTAATAATTGATGCTTTCATTGGAGCACTGCCTTTCACATGTTTCATTATTCCCTGTATATCCTTTGTAAGGAACAATTATAATTGTTTTGAGAGTGGAGTGACTGAAGCCTAATGCTTTCCCAGTGAATGATGAAGCCTGGCCTTTCTCTGAACACTTAATTATTTCTATTTACCTTTCCACTGTAATAAACTTTCTCTTCACTGCAGGCCCACCTTGCAGTGGACTTTTGCTTTGGAGGCATTGTCATAAGGGTAAACACAGACTCATAAAATTGAATAAAAAGGATGAAAGTAATGCTGTGCATTAAGCGACCATGTAAACAATGAGACTAGCTGCTAGCATAAAGATGCTGTTCCAATGAGCCATTTATGCCGTGCAAGTTTGTTTACATGTGTGGAAGCAACTCATTCCAGAACTATTAAGTTAACTATTTAATTATAATTTATCTTGTGGAAGGCCTTGGGAGCCTGCTCATAAGTATGGAATGTCATAAGATGGGTTGTTCATTGCCAGGGGACTCTCTGTAGTTGACTTAAGATGAGAATGTTTTGGGTGGCTCTTGTTTACACTGTAAATAAATACCTCAGGATTTTTACATAAGTTTATCTTGTATTGGCAGAAAAATGGTTAAACATAATATGTGAACAGTGATAGTGTTCTGATCATCTGTAAAGTCTGCCTGGAACTGATGATTTTATGAGAATATCTCTACCTCTAAGATCCATAAATAATCTCATATCTATCTCACCTTCTCTAAATTTTTAGTAATTAGATAAACTGGGGGTCACCCATTCTTTCTGTGGTAAGTTAACAAAGATAAGGGTTAAACTCAGCAATGAGGGAATTGTTAGTTGACAATAAAATAAAATAATTGTAACAAGCCCAGATAATATCAGCTTGATATTCTCTCTTTATCTAAAATTCCATTATGCCATGATCAAATTAGTATGTTTCAAGATAGAAGATCACTGTCTCTTCTGAATGATTAACAATACATTTTTCTGTAAACAAATTGATGAAATAAGGTATTTGGGCACTCTTTCAACATGGGTAAAATCCTAAAAAATCATGTCATTAATGGCATTTTAAATCTTACCTAATTGGTTGAGAACAAAGTTTACATAATTGCAATACGCCACGCACAGTTGTCTTTAACTTAATGTAAATGGAGACCCTAATACACATTTGCACTTTGAAATAGAGACAGAAGTATTTGAATCAGTGTTATTTTAGTCTCCTAGTATGAATCATTAACATTAAAATATAATTAATAAATGAGTATTAAAACCTAGGTTTTTATTTCACAGAGTTGTACAATAAACTAAAAAATTACCAGAGAGACTTAAAATATAAAAAGTGTAAATTATGCTTATTTTAAAAAGTGCTGTCTGACATTTGCACGTTTCTCTTTTACTATTTCCCCCTCTTCTCAAGACTCCCTGCAGTGTTTCAGAGCAGTTGAACTTTAAATTCTGTGCTCCAACAGATCTTAAATTGTCTTCTGTTGCACAAGTACTAATGTATAATGCAGAAGACTTACAAAACCTCAAAGAATTTCAAAACCAGTGCAGCTGCGGTTGAGTGGGTTGTAAAGTATACCAGTTGCCTTTAGCCACTAATAAGAAAATCATCTTTCCTTGGTTTAAATAGGCACTCTTTTTCAAGAGCAATTCATCAGGCTTACGAATGATCAGAGCAGCCTGCCAATCTGGGAAGCGCTGGCAGGAATGCATGCTCCCCTTCATTTCCCAGTTCAATCTCCTCACTCCGTGTTCTCCACAGCCTCCTTCTCGTGTTCCAGGTCCGTTCACTACTTACCCGTTGCTACTAAGGGAAATAAAAGTAAAAATATAGGGACAGGGAAGAATGTGAAAGATCAATTCCCAGTTTTCTTTCAATTCAACACCAAACTTTAACCTATAAACCAACTTATGATTATTACTAAAGAAAATAGATATGTCAATGACCTAAAGGCATATTGATATATAAGCAAGCTAATCAAATTAAATACACCATAAGAAGAGTATATTAGCATAGTTCTGAAAGCTTAATAGAGGAATAGTAGCAAAAAGAGTTAAAAAAAAATAAAACATAGGTTGCAAAAAAGAAGCTCAAGAAGGGGCTCAAAGATCCCATGTGTTCTTTAGGGATGCCACCGTCCCAGAACCTCAATGTGTTCACCAACCCAGAAATTCTCTGAGCCTTATCATTTAGAGTTTTTATGGAACTACATTACAGATTTAATATGATTGATTAAATCAATGGCCGTTTGTGGTTGCTTCAATTTTCAGCTCCTTTCCCCTCCCTCTGGTTAGGGATGAGGTGACATGATTATTTCCTCTCATAGCCACCTCCCAAGCTGAAGCTACCTAGGGGCCCACAAACAGTCATCTCATTAACGTAAACTCACATATGGTTGAAAGGAGCTTATTATGAATAACAGAAGGTATTTCTATTACCCATATCACTCAGAAAGTACCAAGGGTATTAAAACCTCTGCCAAGAAACAGGGACCAATACCAAATATATATTTTTATTATATCATAATATCACACCAATCCATAGGTCATTTCTTCCAGGGCAATTAATAAATGAATGACAAAGGCAGAAGCAGAACTTAAGTTATTAATTGGATGTATATTCTTCTAGTATTCTTATCAGTAAGTTTATGATACAAATTCTGGAAGGCATTCACATAGAACAGAGCTATTTTGGATATTTGCCTATTTTAGATCATTTCTAACAAATGTTTATAATTTTATCAAAATACATTCTTATTGTAACTAATGGAAAATGTGCACTTATATACAGATAATGGTTTTTAATGCATACTGCCAAACTTCCATCTTAATATTTCACTTCAAAACTAAACACTGTTAACAGACTGATGAGCATCCTTCAACATCTTTTTTCCATGTTTATGCAAACTAAGCATTGCATGAATTATAATTCATTCTTTTTAATATCTGCTCAACATTCCAGTTTACATAATGTAATTTGTTTACATAATGTATTCTCCCAGTGATGGGCATTAATATCATTTAGCGGTTATATTCTCTAAAGAAAAATTGCTGAGAATTATTATGTGTACTTAATTTTAATAGATATTGCTGAAATTTTTCTATAGAATGTTTAGTAAGTCAAAATTTCTGTATAATATTTAAAAAGCAATGAATGTTGGAATCTTATTATATTTTGCTAACAGGGTGAGTACAAGAATGGTATTTTGTGCTGATTTCGTTTGCTTTTCTCTGTTAGTGAGACTGAAAAATCTTTCACATAGATTGCCTTTTCTTTGAACCACTTATTCATAACTTACCCATTTTTAAAATTTTTGCTTTTTATTTCTTTTTCTTAGAAATTTTAGATATTTGTTAATTAGTATGGATAGAAATTTTATCTATCACATACTGAAAACATATTTCCCAATGTATCTATATTCTTTAACTTTATATTGTCTTATGCTATATATTTAAAATACATGTAAAGTCAAAAATCCCTATCTTTAAATTTTCTGTATTTTACTTTGTATGAAATATTTCCTAATCCAAAATTATGATAGTATTGCCCAAGATTTCTATCTAGTATTTTAGATAAATATTCTAATCCATGTGTAATATATGATGCAGTGTGAGGTAGGAAAATATTTTGATTTCTTCCTAATAAATGCCTGATAATTTAATTTCATTAAATACTAAAAACTCCTTTGATAATGACATGAAATGTCAAATTTATGACACTCTGTATTTTATTCCAACCATTTATTTGTGTTTTTCTTTCTTAACATTCTTCTATTTTCAGAGTATTGGCTGCACAGTGCATTTTGAAAGGTGTTAATTCTACTATGCATTTATTATTCTTTTTTATGAATTTCTTAATTCATTCTTTTCCTACTTTCAGACAATTGTGATTCCATAAAATTTTAGCATCTTTCAATTTGTTTTCTCCACAAGGAAAATTATAATTAAATACATTACATATTTCTTTGGGGTTATTTTAAGACTTAATATTTTAAATCCAAAACCATGATATGGTTCTGAATTTATTGAGAATTCTTTCATGCACTTCAGTGAGATATTAAAGTTTGCTAGATGGGGGTCCTAGTCCTTTCTGGAGAGAAAGATTTCTAACTTCTTTCCGTTATTATTTTGCACTTAGTTTGATGAAATCTGTTGTTTGTCCATGGAGAAGAGCAGTTGATTTTGTCTAGATGTCAGTTTCTCTCCGTCTTTTCATATCCAGTGCATGTGTTGGTCTCTGCTATCTGACCACCTAAGGCCCATAAGTCCCTGCCTCAGTTCCAGACTTCTAAGAGGAGCAAACTCTCTCTTCTAATGTTGATCCTTCTATTCTGACAATTATCAAAATTATCAAATCCATCCGCTCTCACAATTACCGAAAACCTCACAATCAATATGCCTGTTCCCCTGCTCCTCTGGGATTCAGATGCATTCTCTAATCTTCCAGTTTTTCAGACTTTTTAGCAGAGGAGGATCCAGATTTTAAAAAAAGGAAATCATAGGATTGTATATAACTCACCACTCATTTAAAAATTATTATATTTACTACTCTTTTTAATAAACAAACAAAAATCAATGGAGAAAATTTTGGTGCAAATTGTCTCAGTGATCTGTGAGAGCATTGAGGATGCATTCTATAGCAAATTCTGGACAGCACTTGCTGTGATAGATTTCCAGGTATGGCTGCACATCTCATTCCTTCTTTGTCTCTCTTTCTCTCTCACTCTCTCTTTCTCATCTATCATCTCTTTCTGCATGCATACATATTTTTTAGTGTAAGCTAGTATTCTTTGGTTCCAGTAAGAAAAACAAAATAAACAAACACAAAAAGATTAAGAACATATGAAGTATCTATAATAAAATGAACAGCTGAACATTTAGGCATGGGGAAGGAACAAAATTCTATTTTTCCAGAGATCGTTGTACAGTCTGTTCTACTACAGTGCTTGTTTCTGTAATTAGTACATAGGAATGGATAACAAGAGAAATGGTGACAGTATAATACTCATGTGACATTGGTACATTGGCTTTTCATTCTAGACAGGAACGGCTGATATAGAATAGGAATGGGTGAAATAGAATTATAATGTTTAGCAGGAAAAATTGCATTAGCAGCTGGAGTTCTTTTGCCTGTATTAAAAAATGAGCCCTTGCACCCTGAGCACACTCCTGGTTATGTACAGAACTCAGTTCGTCTCATCACCTTCATTGCACACCTTGAAAGTAGAACCACTGGTTCAGAGCTCTACTCCATTCATTGTGAGAGCCCACCTGCTCTGCTCTAGCTAAAAAGTTGTCATTGTTTTCACTCCATTTCACAAAGTGTCGATTATTGTTTTTATCAGGTCTTGGCTTAGAAAGTTGCATAGGCTTTGGTTTATCTGCTCCAACTCTATTGTTCCATACACTCTAATAGTTTTAGTGCATAGATTCGTGGAATTTGGATTTTTAACAGCCTCTGGGGGAAGTGCAGGCCTCCTGACAACTTGATTTTGCACTTCTGGCCTCCAGAACTTTGGAAGAACATCTTTCTGTTGTTTTAAGCCACCAACTTCGTGATAATTTGTCATGCCAACCAAAGGAAACTAATACGATTTGGTTTAAAAATTCAGATTTTCAGGTGAAGAAATCAGAACAGCTTATCTAAGCCAGGGGTGGTAGGGCAGCCAGACAAAGTCCTTCCATGCATCTGGGAATTGAAAAAGGATATTTTCCTAAGAGGAATTCAGGGAGTACTTAAAAATGACACTGAAAAGGCTGCTGGAAAGATTAAATAACCAGGTGGACAAAAGAGTTCTGCTGCATTCATTAAAATAAAGAATTTATTTATGTGTTTTATTGTAAAATTGGCATGATTTTAGATATAAGAAGTATCTTCAAAGCATATAAACAAACAACATGGCCAAATTCTTAATATCTAAGACATTTTGTAAAAAAATTGTTTGATATCAACCTTACCCAAGAATTGCTAAAAAAAAATCACTTTTGTTGTATATTTTAATGAGGATTTTTAATATCAACTTGGTAGTTCCTTTGATCCTCTCTAGGATACAGGATTCAAATCAAAGTACCATTATGATGTCAGACTCACCTTTTAAGGCAGTAAAATTAGGTTAATCTTTAAGGAAGCTTCAAATAACTTTTATTAGTTTTGTTGATTTTGATGTTCCTGTGTTGCTATAACCCAGAATTCCCTTTTCAGTTTCAAAAAAAAATTCTGGTGATCAATATTAAATATCACTATAAGAATAATATTTTCATATCTTTCATATGGATAGGAAAGACTTTAAGTCTGGTCATATGGAAAACTTAAGAGTAGGAAAGCCTGTCAAACTTTATAAATTTCAGGATATTTTAAATTTTCCTAATTACATTAAATACTTTGTTTTTAATATATATTCAAGCTTTCTCTTTCAAATAGATATGTATTTTACCTTTTAAAATAGAAAGTACATTTAAATGTGCATCAAAATATTAATCAAAAATAATACCAACACTGTTTTCTTTCAAAATGCAAATGTTAACAAAACATTCACTGAGGTGAAAAGGTAACAAAGTATAGGATATGCATATAAACAAAGTAATATAATAGATATTTGCACAATTAAAATCTATATAGATGAATGACAGTCAGTAAAGGACACAACCATCAAAAGACTTCTTTGAAAATTTTAGACAAATGGCCAAGATTCACACATCAGAGCCAAAAATAAAATCCTTTAATCTTACAAAAATTTAAAATTGATCCCATATCTTTAAGGAAGATTGATGTTTCCAGGGAAATATATTTTTTACACCATTATATACCCCAGTTAAACAGGTTTGATTTCTTCAAAGTTTACCCATAGAGAATTTCTTGAAAGCCATGACCTATTTGCTATTCTTCTACAATTGCAGAATAAATTTCTCAAGCTCAAGTCTTATGTCAGGTTAACAATATGGTGTAGAGCCATTGCCCTCTAAGAATCTCATGAAATTCCTGGTTTCACTGAAACTGTATAGGGGTCGCTAAATGTATTCTGGGTAAAATTGCATGGATGAGATCCAGTACCCAACCTGTCTCAATCAGGAAAATCCAGATTGTATCTTTATAATATGGTATAGGTATAATATTCATATTTCATCTAATATTTTTATTAAAAGTTCTTCCTTTTGATTAAAACAGATTTAAGAAAATGTGAATTAATCTAGAATTTTGTGTACAATAAAGAAATAAAAACTCAAAATAGAACTTTTATATTCTTTCAACAGAAAATAGGAAACACTACGTTTAAATATAAAATACATTGTTGCAGACCTCAATACATAAAAAATGTATTTTTCAAAACTAAAATGTAAGCAGTAATTAATTACATATTGTTAAAAAAAAAACCACAGAAACAAAACTATCTTTCAATTTAACCAGAATATAAGTTATTGCTACACTCTCTGCAGAAAAGTATATATATATATTTTAGAATTATTTTAGGTGGAAATAACAGAGATTCCATTTTGTTAAGTTTAAAAAAATGAGGAATATTTACTCTTTGATGATACCAAGCTACTGAAATGTCAGGAGACACACTGGTCTTGAAATAACTGCATCAAATAACTCAAACATTCTCTCTCTCTCTCCCTCTTTCTCTCACTAATTTCTCCTGTTCTAGCTCTCCACCTCTGTATTTCATGTAGGCATACATCTAATTTATAGCTTCCGTCTATTCTGTTGACACCAAGATTTCTATATTTAGGACCACAAGCAGTTCTGTGGTTAAACCCTTACTCTTCCATAATCAGAGAGGTATAAGAAGTATTCCGACTAACCTAAGTGGAGAGGGGAAATAATACAGTAAAGGAATCTGATTGAACTGGCTTGTTCACCTTGGGTCACAAATTCTGCAGTATAGGATACTATAACTAGTTCAGCTTATGTTGTAACCCCCCTTTGTGTCTGGAGGTGAGAAATGAGATTTGCTTTCCCCAAAAGGAGTCATGAGTGGCAGAGACAAAAACATTTTGGCAATTGTTGGGTGTTGGGGAACTACCAAGTTGTGATGATTAAAATGGGCAGATCCAAACCTAATTGTATTATGTTTTAGTGGTCAAGTGTTTCAGAATTTTATTTACTTAAAGGAGCAGAAAACTGCATTCTTTTCATCTGTTTCTATATTAACAGGAAGAGTGCAAATTGGGATATTTTTGAGAAGACTGTTGACAAAAAACCTTAGATCTGTTAATTCCCTTTGACATATCATTCTACTTTTAGAAATTTATCCTAAATGAATAATTTTAGGTAAATGCAGATCACTTGCCTCTTTTAAGCATCAAGAATCACTCTTTTGATATACGGGATAGGTAATGGATTTGTGCAATGCTAGAGAGGACTTGTGTATACAGATTAGACCCATTCCAAAAGTTTATTACAGGGTTGGATCAGTGTAAATAGCCAATAAAATTTTTCTTTCCTAATTAGATATTTTAATGCTAGGCAACATCAATTTTCCCTCAGGCTCTTATTCTAATCCTTATAATCCCCTTCTTTCTTTATTTTCTGCCTTTCAATGTCTATTATATAATATTTAGTTAACATTACTTGCTACTTTCTTCTTTAAATGGTAGGAGAAATCATCTTTCACAGTAAAAAGGACCAATCTGTCACCTTCTTACAGATTGGGGTCAATATGAGAAAGTTATTTCGATTAGTATTCTAGAAACACCACTTTAAAAATCAGGGTTTTTTTCCCCAAAAAAAGTTATATTCCTTTTGCAAAGTTCAGTGTAGGAGTAGTACCTTCTTCTGATTGCTAGGTTAACAGTTTTACTCACCTTATATCCATTATCCTCTTAAGGGCTAGATTTTTTAACAACTTTACTAGTATACCTGCTGTGTAAAGCCTTTTTCTTCTTTTGAATTTGATTCTGAAGGCATATCTTGAGTTTAAACACTGAACAATGGACCCTTGATGGTGGGAACAGATAATAGTGTCCTGGAAGGATTTTAAGGACTTTACCATGTCTTTCAGAGTAGCCTTTAACCTAGTGCCAGGCAAGTAAGTTTCAGAGAGGAAAACAGAGAAATGAAAGATGGAAGGGAATTGAAATATTGAATCACACATACATGCAGAAAATGAGTAAAATAAATGAGAACAAATCCACTATTCCCATAGTTTCCCAAATTTATAATTTTTAAAGAATTATTCTACATAAATTTTGTTTACCTTAGCATATACATGAGCTGTTCCGATAAGACATGATTGATAATTGCTAGAATTATTGTCAAATTCTTTATAATCATGGTCTCACACACAGTCTCTTAGTTACTTTGAATTGGGTTTTGTTCAAGTTTTGTAAATTTGAGCTATTATTCTTTTAGTTATATTGAAACAATTTATGGCACATCCAAAATTTCATTGTAGGAGTTTGGGTAGTAAAGGGGTTTTTACAGTAAGTGACTTAGATTCTTGTTTTTCTCAGTCAGAGCTTTCACTGTCACATTAATTTCATTGTGAGCTTTGTTTGTTTTTTTGTTTTTGTTTTTGTTTGTTTTTTGCTAAGCTAAAACAATCAATGTTTGTTTGTTTAATGTTTCAAAGGTATTGAAAGCGTGCCATCATTAAAGGGGGCAGGGGAAACACACAGAATATAAACATTAAGAAAAAAATTAGAGTAATAATTATTTAATTAGTGCTGCATAATTCTCTTGAGAAAAGTTGCCTTCTTTAAGGCCAAGTTTACTGGTAGAATCTTTCACTTTCTCTTACAAGGCCCAGGATACACACCGAGAAATATATCTGATGGAGAGCATTATAATGCTACTGCTTTCAAGTTACTGCAGAAAGGTTGTTGATTAATGACTACCGAAAGCCATATCTTTCCAACCTCATTTATGAATAAACCAGGAGGTTGTAGCCCAGAACCATTGATTCAGGATAGGAAAATGTCCAAAAGGCTTCTGATCCGCCACACTGCTCTTCTCACTTGAAGGTGATAAATCATTCAATAAAACCTTACACTGATAAAATGGCAAACTGCCAATGATTCAACTAAATTAAAACAACAACAACGACACTGTCCCCATCTCTTCAGAATATACTGCATGCCCTCACCCATCACCATCCTTTCTGTGGTCATAGTAGAATTTAATAAACTCATTTGCTTTTCTCACCATAGTTTCTCAAATCCCTAGTTTAATAAAATGGAGCTCTGAGAACTCTGTTAATTCATGAAGGACAAAATACAAATGTAGGGAAGTCTCCCGGCCCTCTTAACACAAAGTAAAAGGTTTTTAAAAACAGTATTGGCTGGAAAGTTAGACTGCACCATGAAAATTGTGATAAATAGCTAAATTAAGAATCACTGTAATATGCAGAAAAAATTCTACTAGTTATATCATGAATGATCTATTCCTTAGTGTGTACTTGCTAATATGAAAGATTTCTTTCCTGAGGAATTGATGCATGAGAATGCTAATTATAATTAATTAGCTTTTCTCTAGCATTTTTATAGTATATGTATTTAATAATATAATAATATATATAAGATGCCAACTGAATTTTACGTAACAAAATACATCATTTTCTTTTTTCGTTTCTTTCATTTTTTTCTTTTTTGTTTTTTTGTTTTCTCCCTTTCTTAATTTTCAAGAACAAAGCTGAAAAATTTCAAGAATAGCTATTCCTATTTCCATCAATTGCAGAATTTCATATGATTTTACCATGATAAATATCTAGAACGTCTGACTTTCTGATTGATTTGGCCTCATGAAAAGATAAAAAGTATAATGCCTTCATATTTCCTAACAAGTATATGTTTTCATTTTCTAGCTTCAATCTGATGATTTTTCTTTATATTGGAATAAAGTGAATAGAGTTAAGTCATCTGGAGTAAGACTTGGATGATATTGTAGATTAAAATGCTTATTTTCCATCAGACGGTTCTGATACTGCAAATAGATTTCCTCTAACATGGCAATTCTGATAAATTGATAGTGGTTGGCTTGTGTTTCTTATTGAAGGGTATTCTACAACTGTATTAAATTAAATGTGTTTGATTACTAAGGTCTGCCTCTGACATGGCAGAAGATAGAGCTGATACCATGAAGATACTTCTATAAATTCTGATCCAGTTAGAATTTTAAACAGGGATCTATGTCCAATTTTATTTTCAAATTGAATTAACATCCCTAACAATTGAACATTAAATCTCATTATTCTTTGGAAAACTTCATCAGTTTCTGGGGAGGAGATCACTGGGTATGTTCTGTTTGTCTGGTATCTTCATAGGAAGCATTTTTTTCCCTCTATTAAAACATAATTTATTTAATGTCATATTGTTTAAGTGAGGAATAATTGGGGAAAACTCATTCCCACCCCCATTAAGAACCATTAAGATTATCTACTTTCCAGACAAGTCTTATTCAGTTGTAGACAGTTGACCTAAACCACAGAGATAAAAAGTCTTTTTTGGATATTTTTTCCAGAACATTTTTCTCATATAATCACTAAGTTTGTAGCCTGATGAATGTGGAACTTCAACAAAATATTTATATCCTTGGCTCATGGTGAAGCGATCAGAGAGCTCTAAAAGAAGGGTAAGGGATATAAGATATAATGTGAAAGAAAATTATGGAATAATAATTTAAAGCCAAAGGTAAATCGAACCTTTTCTTTTGAATTACTTGAATCTATAAATTCTTCTACTTTTTGTCTTTTGATTTACTTAGTTTTTAGGTGAATTTTGGTCACTTACTAAAAAAAGCCGACTAATAAAATTCCTAACAAACAGTTCAGTCCCACTCTCAAAATTTTTGGAATGGACAAGGAATGCTATTTATTTTCCAGAAAGTGTGTTTCCTTACTTCTCCTAAACTATAGCATCATTTCTTGAGAGATATTCATAATATCCCCGAATACATAGAGATTCATGCAGCGTATTGTATCATAGTTATCTCCAACTATTTTTTAACATCAGGTTATATATATAAAACCATATGAAACCACCATGATCCGTAATAATTTTATTTTATTCTTTGAATCATGTGATCCTGTAAATTAAAAGACAAGATTAAAGTTTGAAGAAAATAGAATTAAAGTGATATGCTCTTGAGTTTTGTGAATCATTTCCTGCTACCTGAATATTGCTTAATGCTTTGATTTAAATATTTCCCAAGAAATGCATACTTCTTCAATGCCTCTAAAGTTAGTTTCATAGACTGAAAATTTTACCTATATTTTGTAAATAATGGCCTCATTATCCACATTTTACAAAATACATGATTGATATCTTGAGAAAACTGATCATTCATATTATCTTGGTAAGAATGTATTGTAAAATGGTACAGATACTTTGGAAAAGAATGGGGAAGTTTCATACAAAACTAAACGTGTTCACCATACGACCCGTCAATTGCACTATTAGGTATCTATCCTAGAGAAATAAAAACTTATGTTCACATGAAATCTATCAATGAATATTCATAGCAGCTTTATGGCTTAATAGCCAAAAGCTGTAAAAAAAAAAGTGCTTTGATAAGTGAATGGTTAAATAAACTGTAGTAAATTCACACCACGGAATACTATTCATCAATAAAAAAGAACAATTTGGACAGATCTCAAGGAAATTATGCTAAGGGAAAAAAGCCAATCTCAAAGGTTATAGACTATATGATTTCATTTATAATATTCTAAATTTACAGAACTATAGAGATAAAGCAACAGTTAGTAGTTGCCAGGGATTATTAGTGGTGAGTAGAATTTGGCTGTGGCTATAAAAGCATAGCACAAGGGTTCCTGGAGAAACACTTCTGTATCTTGTCTGTGGTCTTCCTATTAATCTGCAAATAAAATTGCATAGAATTATGCACACATATAGACACACAACATGAGTGCATGTAAAACTGAATAAAGTTGGCAGATAGCATGAAAGTCATTCGCCTATTTGGAATATTTTATTGTAGTTCTGCAAGATCTTGCCATTTAGGAAAACCAGGTGAAGTTATATGAAATCTCTCTGTATTATTTCTTATAACTGCATATTCATCTCAAAGCAAAATTATCTCAAAGCAAAATGTTTAAGTAATAAGACGTTTAGAAAGCAAAAAAGAGTTCTTTGAAGGTTTATGTATTACTCATAAAAAATGTCACACAGTATAGATAACCATAAACTTTTTAGCTTATTGCAGTAATAGCAACTATAAGAACCGTGCAATACATGTTGTGAAATATATGATAACTTGGAACAGTCCATTAGCTGAGCAATTAGAGTTTGTGGTAGATTAGATCACTGTTCCACATTTATTTTCTCTTTCACCCCCACCTCCAAGGACTTTGGCCTTGTGACTTCCTTTGGCAAATGGGTTGATAGAAGAAACGTAAGGAGAGCTTTGAAATGTATCTGTGTGGTTGGGTTGCCCTGTTCTGCTTCCACCTTTACCATGACAAAAGCATGCCCAAGAAATCTATTTGTCCCACAAGAATGAGAAATACAAGGAACAGACGTGAACCATATCCACTGTAAAGAATTGATAGCAGCCTTATATCAGCTGAACTCCAGCCACAACCACACAAGAATGAGAAATCAAAGTTTGATTTGCAAGCCACTGCTTTTAGAGTGGTTTGTTATATAGTCTTAACGTGGCTATAGTTGACTAATACAGAACAAATAATTAATGAGAATAGATTTCAAGGCACTCTAACTGAGATTATGACTTAGGTAAAACATACTATGTTACAGAAGCATATATCACAACTGACAAATACCCAGATATCTGCCTCTCAAAGTTGAACTTGGCATAGTTTAAGTACAGATCTTGTACTTTATTTTCCTCTCATGTCTCCAACTTCATAGTTAAAAAAAAAAAAAATCTTAATAGAACTATGCCTACACTTCGAAAGTGATTTTCCATTAAAAGGGGAAGAGCGGTAAGTAAATTAGCAACCTTTCCACCCAACAATTTGATCGGGATTTGTCCAATGATGTATGTGCCATGAAAAGAATAACTTTGTCACTGTTGCTTACGGTAGTTTCACTAGTTTTTAATACTGTGGTCCCCAACCTCTGGGCCTAGGACCAATGCTGCAAAGCAGGAGGCAAGTGGAGGGCCGAAGAGCAAAGCCCCACCTGCACCCACAGCTGCTCCCTGGGGCTCACATCACCTCCCTCCCGGTCACCGTCAAATCAGCAGGGGCAGCAGCCGCTCGTAGGAGCAAACTGGGCGTGCGAGGGAACCGAGTTGTGCACTCCTGATGAGATCCAACCCCTGATGATTTGAGGTGGAGCCAAAGTGTCCATGGGTAACCCACGCCCAATCCTCCTCCGTGGAAAAACTATCTTCCACAAAATTGGTCCCTGGTGTCAGAAAGGATGGGGACCGCTGATTTAATACATGTAAATATGTGTTGAATGAGTATTTAACCTCCTTACTTTCCTACTTCCCTAGAAATGTGTTTACTTGAAATTTTTGTTTTTGGAATTTCATTCCAAGCATCTATATTAATGGTACGAGCACTATCTGCGTTTTCTGGAAAACTTTGTTAGACATTTTGCTTATTGTGCTACATTGTGCAATCACCTACAGGACAATTTCTCTCTGTTTTTACTTGAAAGCAGACATTTCTTCTAATGAACTAGCATGCTTTTATCCACTAGTAATAGAAATAAAAACCATAATATTTTTCTATTTTTTCTTGACTTCCCAAAATATGAGTCCAACTTAATGCTCAATAATTGAAATCCTGTATTATTACCAAATGTACAAAAGGCATAATTTCTATTACATTATTTCTTTTAAATAAATGCAGTAAAATATTTTTTCTACTCAATATAAATAATTACTAAATGAACCCACATGTTGAATCATTAAACTTTCTGAAATAAATATCATTTCATCAACGTAATGTTCTTAGACTTATAAGAACCCATTTGAAGACCTGTAATATATTTCAGGCACTGAGCTAGGCTCTAAATGAGTGCAGTAATGTCACGGAACTTTTCTTTGAGGCAAACTAAAAAAAAATCTGATTTTTAAAAAGAATGAAATCCTTTTAAGATAACCTGCTAAGGAATGTGGGTGTTTGGAATGGGGATTAGTATTGGGGTTGGCTGACTTGGATCAGATGTGACATGTCAAGATAGGATCAAGGAAAAGGAAGAACTCATAGAAAGGGTTACAGCCTCCTAAGCAGAAATAGCAGATTATGGGAAGGCACAAAGCTAAGAAAGAACACTGGGCTCTAAGAACTACAAAAGGAGACCTGGACACTTGCATATTAAGCAAATAACAATACTGTTTGAGGTAAGGTTAGAAAAGTAAATAGGGGATTGAGTCATTTAAGCTCTGCTAAGGGTTTGGGTTTAATTTTATGTACAATGCAAATACATTGAACAAATTTAGGTAAAGAAATTATATGATCCTATTTATGGTTTCCTAAAATGACTCTTTGTCTGCCCCCCGGGAAAATGGATTAGAGTACACTGTAGCTGCAATCATCCGGCTGAGAGGTGGTGATGATCTGAACAAGGCTGATGGCAGAAGAAAATTTTAGTTCATAAAATTTAACCTTGAATATGTGATAGTATAAATAATACTAAACTCTTTATCTGCATATTTACATTATTCCATGAAGTTAAAGTTTTAAAAATAGTTTATGGTAGTTAATTTGAATATACATTTAAAAACAAATTCTGGCAGTGCCCCCAAAATTATGATGATAATGCAAAACATATTTCAACTAAGTCCAAATCAATTATCAGAAAATTTTAATTAGTAGACCTCAAGTTAATAATTATGGCATATAAGACACATTTATGATTGATATTGAAAGTGGTAATCAGCTTAATAATGCTGGTATAATGTAAGGCTATGAATTTTATCTACATTGGGCAACTCCAAATGAAATTCCAATTTATTCAAGAATTCTCGGCAAAGTGTTGCTGTGGACAGATAGAGTAACACCTACGTTGAAAAAGGAAATTTAAATTGAAAGAAAAGTACTGGTATGATTTTTTAAGGTTTCTTGAATTTATCTAAAAGGAAGGAATAAAGAGTAAAAGTTAACACCATTTAAGAAAGCATTTATAATTCAGACCTTAGGGGATATTTTTGCTTCTGGATTTGGTAATAAAGAGATAAATACCGGTTGATAGTAAGTGGCTGGATTTAAGTCAAATGTCCCAAGCTATAGCTTCCATTTAGTGAACAGAACATTATGGTAAATAGACCTTATGGTTTACTCTGGTAGACTGATTTAATTAGTTTCAAATTAGAAAGTAAGTGTTGAGATCCTCAATTAAGATGCTCTAATAGAGGGGCCTCAAATAGAATTTCTACATGATTTATGTTTAAAATTCAGTATAGTTCCTATAGGGAAAAAATGATTTAACTTGGACTGAAACCTAAACCTCAGGGCTTTTCTCTACTAAAGAGGAATAGCTGCAGGATTTTACATTTATCATATCCTCAAGATGGAAAGAAATTGCTTAAAAATACATTCCCCCTGCAGCCACATTTAAGCGTTCCAACTGTCACCCTGAAAAGTCAAATTTATGATGCGGGAACTACGTGAGGTATCATAACCAGCTAAATTTGCTTAGAACATATCTATTACCCATTTTGACAACTGGATGAATACAGATTTGCTGTTTTCAACATGATCGTGTCTAATTTGAAGTTTACAGTATTTCTTGAAAGTATACATACTTTTTATCTTTAAAATAATTTGGAAAAATATAATTTCTTGTGTGACCTTTCTGTATATATAGAAAACTCAAGACGAGTCGTGATAGTAAGTAGCAGTGTTTTGATTTATAAATAAACTCCCCTCTGTAACTGAACAAAAGATTTTACTTCTAAGTCATAAAATAATAATAATAATATGAAATATTGACTATAATTCTTTTTGAGGATTATCAAGCTTATATTGCCATATGGATGAAATAAAGAAATAGATAAGTGAGTGAGAAATATCTGGAATAAATTAAAAAGGCCTCTAGGGAGGTATTCACAAAGGTATGTTACTTACACAAAAAGGCAGTGGACTTCAAATTCAAATTCTCCTGTGTCAAATTATGCCCCAACTACAGACAAAATTGACTCCATGTGGTTCACTGAAATGTTTAAATTAAAGCAGAACCAGGCAGCCATAGCAGGATGAGGGGACAATCATGCATTCTGTGTTCTTGAAAGTGTTGAAAGAATGTTACAGGACTTTCCTTTCTTTAATCAAGGTAAACCAGTTCCTGTTAAGGATGCCAAAATAGATCACAGCCGGAAATTCTGCAACTGACCATCTAGAGTCAGCCAACAAAGATAGACTTGTGGTTTTAGGCTTAAAGGTCATCCAATCAAGACTCTGTTTCTCACCCCCATCCCCCTCCCCTGCTTTGGTGGTTTTGCCTTTACAATTTCTAACTTTCCAACCCCTCCTCAGAAAGCATTTTTGTTTACACCTAGGACTGTGTCTCCCCAGTCTGCAGATTGCTTTCAGAAAACGAAGTTCTCCTTTTGCCTTCACAGATCTCACAGTGTTAACATTTGGAATCAGGAATTGAAATATTATGTAAAACTTAATGTTAAAAATGGACAAAAGTGGATAAATTAAAAGTTGTTTAGTGGGAGTCTAGAATCCTAACTTTTGCTTTTTTTTTCCTTTTTTTTTTTTTTTTTTTTGGTAGTTGAGGCTGTTCCTAATTAATAATACGTTGGTGTTTCATGGAATTTATTGGTAATTTTAAAA